>CAJHQP010003640.1:0-64765 GCA_905132765.1 Moricandia arvensis
CTTTAAATGTATTTTTAAGTCTTCTTCTGAGAACACACACCAAAGAGTCTGAAAAACTTTCTCTTCTTTCATATCATGTGAAGAAGCTCTGCTTGAGGGAATGATCCATTCGAGGGCACATCAAGAAGAACATCCTCATCACAAATATCATTATCTTCATAGCTACACACCATAGGTTCACCGTAGCTCATATGGTTATTAAAGGAAGAGACACTGTTCTCTACAATCTCTTCGGTTCCAATGTGCTTTGATCTAATCTTCATCACTTCTTTGGGACTCTTCATCACAACCCTTGTCTCTGGAGAATGCCAAAACTCAAAAGAAATCAGAACAAGAGATTTTTTATTCCAGAAGCTAAGCATTGACATGATTCAAGAATCTTGAACTGACCTGAGAAGTTTTGGCTTAAGCTTTCACTAGGTCTATCAATGGTTACAAGTCTATTACTATCTGATGGATTCGGGTTTGAGACTCTTGATGTTGTGGTAACAGAGTCTTCACTCCCTTTTCTCTGTTCCTGAAGCAAAGATTAACGTGAGCCAAAACCGAAAGTATAGAGAACTATTTGTTTCAAGAAGAGTATATTTTGGAAAACCTTGAGCATGTAATAGCTTTCCAACAAATGGGATTTGTTAGGATCTGATAAAGCAAGCTTTGCAAGTCTCTTAAACTCTTCAGGTTTAGAGGAAGAAGATGATGATAATGTCTCAAAAACACCATCTGCCACAAGTTGCTGAACAAGGAGAAGTTGTCTTTAAACTGAGAACACTCAAACATGCTTCTGAGGCTGGTAAGAAGAGAAAACAAAAAAGTATCAGAACTCCAAGTAGCCGCTGAAACAAATCTTTAAACACTGAAGCTGCATTGAGTTAAAACCTATCAGGAAGATCAACAGAGTCAACTCCAGGAAGTAGTTTCATCAGTTTTTGCTTTTCTTCCTCTGTAAACTTCTCCATGAACTCATCAAAGTTGAAAACATCCTGCAGAAAGATTTCCAAGGTAAGACATTCATATTGATCGTTGAAGAAACCAAACTTTATAAGAGTTGCAAATGAATTTACCTTCAAATCTATGTTACATAGTGGTAAACTAGGTCTTCCCAGGACTTGTGATTTGGTCCTGCAACCAAAACATCATTTAACACTTGCTGAAATCAGATTCTATCTAGAAGCCTTTCACAAGTTATGTACCTCTTGATTTGCTGCTGATTTATATCTTTTCCACCAAAGTTCAGAGATCTCTGGACTCTATTAACCTCAAATTCAACAGAAGGTACTGATGAGGACTTGCTGCTCTCAACCAAGAGTGAGCTAGCTTCAGACTCCTCATCTCTCATAAGAACACTCCCATGTCCTATCACCATTGGTGACTCGTTCTCAAAAAGCAAGTCTTCCTCTGAACAACCAGAGAGACAAGAAGATTGTTGCTCTTGTAGAATGCTATAGAGATCCTTTGTGAGCTTCTCCACAGAAGAAGCTGCCATAGGACGCCCCACACATGTCCTCTTCTTACAAGGAAAAGTTGTTTCCCACGCGTTAGACTGATCACAACTCTCTGAGTTGGATACAACTGATCCTGAACTTGATCTATTGCTAGCTTCTTCCTCTAAAGACCTCTTCTTGAAACCATTATTGAATTCCAAGTTGGTTCTCTTCACTGTGAAATTTTCTTGGTGTGACTTCTTCTTGGGAATTTTCTTGTTCATAGACATTCCATTAATCATCATCATTCTTTGACCTCTATGATCCTCAATCTCAATCTCACTACCTTCAGGACGAGCATGAAGTGGTGTGTAGTTTACAAGTGTTCCCTTTGTTCTCCATCTGGAACCACACGCATTGCACAATACTGGCTTCTCTGGTGGCCCGTTTCTCCATAGAGGTGTGCCTGTTTACAACATTTTTTTTTCAAATGATTAAAACACTCCCAATGGAAACAATGATCTCTCAAGATCAAACATGTTGTTAAGTCAGAGCTAGAGTTTAAAGTTCTGATTCAAAATAATTGACTTAACTACACATTTAACAACATTACATAAACATTGAACAAAGAGTGATGAGCAAAACAGCAAAGGACCCACAAGGTGTGTGGTTAAGGTCATAAACACAGACACAACCAAAACATTTAACATGATCAATGCTTGTTCATGTTGCATTATCAATTCAAAGTTGGGAGTTTTATTCCAAGAAACAAACAGGGATTGTGGTGAAAACAAGAACTCACTTGTAACTCCACAGTGATAGCAAGGCCCTTGCTTCCCCATCTTTTCTCTTTTTTTTTTCTGAAAAGTTATAAATATAGTTTCACAAGAACAGGGACTCTATAACAAGTTTCTCAAGATTATTGCTATTCTTTATGACTGAGCTATACAACAAAAACAAAAAAAAAAAGGTATTGAGAAGCTTCACTGCAAAGAAAAACCCAGAAAGTATTTTTTTCAGTAGAAGCCAATAAAACCCAGAAAGAGTGAAAGTTTTTCTTTTGAGAAAATAAGGAGGAAAACAAGAACAGCCCAGAAACTTAGGAATTGAAACAAAGGGAAGATGAAAATTCTGGTTTGGGTTGCTTGAGCTAATCAGTCTCTAACACAATCCAATATAGAGAGAGAGGTAAGAGGAATCTAACAAATGGCTATGAAAAAGGGAAAGAGAGAGAGAATGTGGTGAGGCTATAGAGAGAGAGAGTGTATGTTAAAAATGGCTTTTATGTATAATGAAAGTTAATGTTTCAGCTTCCTCCTCTCCTTATTTAGCTTTTTATCTTTATTTAATTTTTTAATATAGAACTTTAATGTATACTTTACTTAGAGAGACTTCTAATTACTTAGTTAATTAGAAAAGAACATTTTTATTTGATTTACAATGTGTAATGGTTAAGTAGGAATATTTGGTCCATATAGATATTAAACCTGGTTACAAACTAAATTTACATACAACAATTAACTAATTTTAGTTATTTTTCTTATACACTGAATTACTGAAACGTAATTATAAGTGTTTCTACAGAATATTTTAATGGTTGAACTATTAAAGTAATAAATTTATATATGGCATGGGAAATTTAGTTAATTTTGGTTATTTGTTTCAATGTGTATCTTTGCGTCTAAAACGCTCCAAACGCTAGGACCGGAATATATATTTAAGCTTTTTCTCTTAAAATAAAAAAGAAATAATTGATCTAAATCTCAATAATGTAGAGAGAAACCTCTAATGGTAAGAAAGTGACGATGAGAGGCTGGAGGAATATCATTGCTTGTTCCTTATGGTTCCTTCTTGTTGACTATAGACTTTTTCTTTCTTCTTTTTTTTTATTTTGATATTCCAACGAGATAATTAATATTTAATAAAGACAACAACAGTAATAATAGTCATAAGAATATAAATGTAAATAATAAAATATTGATAAGATTGTGGAATAGTACAATCTTGTATTAAATAAAAATACTGTCAGGCTCATTTCTCTGATTTGCATTTAGGTTGATATATATCAAAGTTAATATTTTATCACATCATAATAAAATGGAACTTCATGAAATACATGATTTAGTTGTTTTTTTTTAAGATTTAGTTAAGGCCAAGAAAGAAAGATGAAATCAATTGTAGATACTGACGTAAATGATTGATTGTCCTTTTATATATAAAGATAAGACTAGTTTATAAGATTAGGTTTTAACTTTCAAAGTATGTGATGGCATGACGTTCGTCAATATATTTTTTACATTTTATTAACAGATATATTTTCAATACGAACAAAATAAAATAAAAGAAAATGGTTTGTAAAGTCACCGGCCGTAATGACGACGATCATGGACACAACTCTTCTCAGCACCGTTTGATTTGGTTAAAGTATTTGAGGTCATGGGTCCCACTTCTTTTGTTTCGTGAATGTGATTAGCGAACTAATTTGGGTGCATAACTCCGTGTCGAACGCGTATTGTACTATTCACATTAAGTTAAACCGTATAGATATAACTTTAAAAAGGTTAAATATGCAATCATCCATGATCAAGATGCATATAACTTTCAGGTTTTGAGATACTATAACATGTTACGATGAGATCTATCAAACATTAGGTTTTCATTTCGAGGAAAAAAAGGTAAATTGTAGAAAATAGTGATTTTATTGTTACGTAACTCCAAAACAATGTGGAGTCTCGATTAAATGTAATAGTACTTTCTTAAGAAAAATAAAAAATTTCTGAATTACCAAGAAGTTTAGATTGAAGTTCTAATTTTCATACATCCGAAACCACAACATGTAATATTAGTTTCGTGTGGTTTCAGCGAGAAATGATCATATAAGGGAATCATGTAATTACTTAATAAGTAGAAAACTTTGTCGTGTTGAAGTTACAGAGTAAAAAGTAAAAACTAAAAAGTAACGAGAGGGTAGAAAACTCGTGACCATCTTGATTGAGCTGCGACGAAGACTGATGGGAATAATGGAAATGATCATATACAGAGCCGGACGGTGGAGATGAGGCGATGAAACTAATGGAGGAGATAAAAAAAATTAAAAAGAAAGAGAAAGTAATGCACGAGTAGTGCTTAACTAAAAACAAAGTATAGCAAATGATGATATGCTTACAATTCACACATCCATGCTAATAAAAACACAACCACTACAGCGCAAAATGACAAACCATTTACATAGAAAATGGTCGACATTAACAATGAGTCCAAACTCGTTTATTCTTTCTATCTAGATAATGTTTTTTGCAAACAAGAAAATTGGTTTATTTTCTTCAACTCTCCTAGATTCCAACCACAGTGATTCTGGTCTCTTCTTTTTTTTTGGTTCAATGGGAAAACAAGATTGCTTTTGATGCAATATTATATGCTTTTCCTACCAGATGCAGAGAGCTAAACTGAAACTCGCTACACTACCTCAAGAAAAACTGGTTCAAATTATAGATTATTACCCTGCGCTTATTCTCAGCTCAAAGTGACTTAACAGTAGAGCAAACACCTTGAACACTAGGAAAGTGCACGCGAGTCAAGATACTTAAAAAGAAAAACGAAAACTACTTAGATTCATTTACAATCGTGTGGCAATAAGAGGAACACGCAAACCAAAAGTGCGTCCTAACACGTAGAAACACAATGTTTTCATGTATTTATAACACCCACTCTTATTAGCTTTCCTTGTCAAGCTTTAGTCTCAGTTTCTCCTCTTCTTCTTTTTCTCCTCTTTATCTGCCGAGTTCTTCAGCTGCGTAACAAAAGGACTCATCAATGGAGGAGATTTATAAACAGAATAAATCACAATCAACTTATACATCAGCTGCAAATGAACTTACCATAATGATGAGAATACGAACAAACACAGCCACAAAATCGGTGAAAAGGGTCAACGCATGTTTCACATAGTCCATGTCCCCGAGATGTGCTTTCTCTATAATCTCTTGTGTGTCCACCACCATGTATCCCACAAAGATCAAGAGTCCAAAGTAGAGCTACACCAACAGATACATTAACAACGTGAGCTGTCTGAAGATAATAAAGAAATAGTAAAAAAAAGAAGAGATCTTTACACGTAGGAGACATTTTAGTGTACCTCGAACTTAAAGATAGAGGCAGAGCCACCAAAGATCGAAGAGGCAAACTGAAGCCACATCAGCATGGACAAGCCAGATGAAAGAAGTCCTCCAAGGTAGAGATATTCCCTGCGTCTTGCCAGCATCGCTGCTCCCGAGAAACAGATAAACGCTATCGCAGTTCCCACAAACGCAGTGATAAGGATGCTGCAGTAACAAAAGAAAGATAATAACTGTCAGCTCTTAGTAAAGTCTTTAGCAACATGAACACAGTGCTGCATAAAAAGGCAACAATAAACCACCTTGGGTCAAAATCAACAGCCACTTTGATCAAGGGGCCAACAGAAGCACCTTCAAGAACGGCAGACAGGAACAGAAGTGAAAGCCTCTTTTGCTGCACCAAACAGACAACAATATCTCAGCAAAACGATACAATAAGAAGGCAAAGGTAAACGTAATCATAAACCTACATACTTGTTCATAAGGAGGACATGAGAGGAGCCAAATCATGCTTCCAAAGCATGCAATGGTTGTGAGAATACCACCGATGTTCCAGAGCACATGAAGGTAAGCTCCAAAGGCAGACGCAACAAGGGCACAGCATAAAGTGAGATAAACCTACAGAATCCACATCAGTAAGTACACTTACACAGAGAACCTGCTTAAAGAGAATCATCATATCCGCAAGTGAACAAGACGATCTTCAATTACAATCCATGGACTAACTAACTACCTCTCACTTTCAAATCGTCCTTCCCAGAAACTAAATCGACGCAATTAGAAACCCTAGAAATTTGGGGGAAGTACAATCACAACCATTATACGTAAACGGAAACCAAATTGAGATGCAATCGGGGACACCTAGAGCGTTCTCTACCAAGAGAACTACAGGGATCTCAAATCAATCGTCTATGATGATCAAGAGACCACGGTTTGTGAGAGAGAAGAAGAAGTTACCCGCTTGAGATGATTCTGGACGGAAGGAGAGATCTGACGGAGGTTCTTGAGAGAATCATAGCTCCAGCTTCTGCTACCAGGTTGAGAATCGAAGAAGGACGAGAACGAATCCATATCTTTTCCTTTGCTTTGAGAGAGAGAGAGAAAATCAATTAAAAGCGTGGAAATTAACGAAGATAAATATCTGGAACAGAAAGACTTTGACTATTTATAGGGTCTTAAACTATTACTTTGACGATAATGCCCTTGATGCTTATGTGGACTTAACTTTCTCGCTACATGTGAAGGGGCAGCATTAAACACGGGAAAGGGCAGTTCCGGAAACTTCTTGAAACGTTGAGGTCGTCGCTTTGAGTTGAAACTTTGCCGCGAAGCAAATCATCGTCATAGAGCCCAATAAGAATCGTCCACGTGGGGTTTAATCAATAAATAAAGACGAAGACTTGCTCAATCGAGAAAATTCGTTAATCATTGGTTCAGCTGGGCTAAAGGCTAAGCTGAACGGGCTTCAATATATATATAAAGCCCATTAAGAGTGAGATTTTGTGTAAACAGAAAACGACACGTAGTTTACTTAAGAGAATTACAACGACACGCATTTCATGCGATTAAATGATAACATCTCTTTCCACTTCCCTCGAAGCTTTTCAAGTCACACATTCAAACCAACTCTGAAAAAACAGAGAGCAGAGGAAGCAACAATGTCCATCTCCATGGCTTTATTCTCTCCACCGATCTCCTCTTCTTCACTTCATAACCCTAATCTCACGCCCAAGATCTCACTCTCTCTCCTCTCCACCACCAAGCGCTTCTCTCTCCTCTCCGTCACTCGAGCTTCCTCCGACAATGGTACGTCAACACCCGACTCTGCTACAGTCTCTGCAACTACCGTGGAGATTCCGAAGCCTGTAACGGTTACTGTAGAGGAGGTGCCGGTTAAAACTCCGGCGGAAAGCTCCTCCGCGTCAGAAGAGACTGATTTGCCAACTACCACGACGGAGATAAAGTTTAGGGATGCGAGGTGGGTTAACGGAACTTGGGATCTGAAACAGTTCGAGAAAGATGGGAAAACAGATTGGGATTCTGTGATCGTTTCTGGTTAGATCCTCTAAAGCTCCAATCTTTATTTCAGTTCTTAACTCCTGTTGTGTAATGTGTAGTAATGTTTTGTTTCAAAGTTATAATCTTTATTTCAGTTCTTAACTCCTGTTGTGTAATGTGTAGTATTGTTTTGTTTCAAAGTTATAATCTTTGATACTGTTTAGAATGAGCAAAGACGTTGTAATGATTTAGGTTTAGAAACAGATCGTTTCAGGTCAAGGCTCTGTTATTAGGAAGCTACTTGCTTTGGTTCTGTTAGAAGGTATAGGAAGATGTGTGATTGTGTTGTGTAATTGCAGAGGCAAAGAGGAGAAAGTGGCTTGAAGATAACCCAGAAACAACTACTAACGACGAGCCTGTTCTCTTCGATACCTCGATTATTCCATGGTGGGCATGGATGAAGAGATACCATCTACCAGAAGCTGAACTCCTCAATGGTTATTTCCAAAACACTAATGTCTCAAACACAATATGATAAAGATACTAACTTTGTGTACTTTGCAACTAAACAAAATCTGAAGTTTGAAGTGTTTTTACTTTTTGTGTGTGTGGTGGGTTTGTCTTGTAGGTCGTGCTGCGATGATAGGGTTCTTCATGGCTTACTTTGTTGACAGCCTTACAGGAGTTGGACTTGTTGATCAAATGGGAAACTTCTTCTGCAAAACGCTCTTGTTTGTGGCTGTAGCTGGAGTTCTTTTCATCCGCAAGAACGAAGATTTAGATAAGCTCAAGGGTTTATTTGAAGAGACGACTTTATATGACAAGCAATGGCAAGCGGCTTGGAAAGAGCCGGAAGAATCATCATCATCAACGGTTTCTTCAAAGAAGTGAACAAAACTTTCTCTCTTTTGTTTCCTTTTTGTTATGTGATGTTTGTGATCAGTGATAATTTCTTATATTGTATTACTGATCTTGAGCTAGTAAAATCTATTTCGCTTTGAAAAAAGTCTCGTTAAAGTAGTCCCAAAGAAAATATAGAGAAACTAAGGAAGGTCTAAGATGCTTTGGTTTGTTTAAGATTAACAAGTTTACTTGAGCTTTAAGAAACCTGGGATGGAAAGCAATTGATAAGTAAGAAATGTTGAAGACAGGTTAGGTTACGGCTATGATTGGAATACAATATATGGTGTGCGATGGACAAAACAGAGAAGAAAACACTTGAGGTTAAGGCCTTAACCTCTAATTGGCCTAGAAAGGTCTCAAAGATCGTATAGCATCTTGTGTAATAAAAGTGTGACACACATCAACATTATGTCTTCTAATCTTGATTGAAGAGAGCATTCAGGCAATTTTGTAATTCTATGTCTGATGTGACAAATCACTGAAATGATAGGACTTTTCATCAACTTCTATAACAAAGTTGCTTTAAAGATCTAAACAAAAGTTATTAGAAAATGAACCAAGCCAAGATATGGAATAAAAGTGTGACACACATCAAAATGAACCAACCAATAAATACAGATCATAGACAAAGAAATACGATAAGCCACATCAACTTCATGCTTTCTCGGGATATGGAAAGATATATCCTCAGTGATACGATTGAAGATCATTGGCAAGCCGTTAAGTGTGTCTTAAGATACTTACCAGGTATATCAACACATGGAATCTACCTTCGGAAATAGGATAAGCCACAACTTCATGCTTTCTCTGGTGCCGGATGGGTCGGTGACACGGATGACTATGTATCTACTAATGCCTACGTTGTGTACCTTGTAAATCAACCTATATCATGGTGTTATCGAAGATGAAACAAGGTGTTTCCATATGTGCTGAAGAGTTTTAAGAGAAACAGAGCAATTGATTGAAGAAACAGAGTTGGAGTATGTATATAAGAAGTTGTTGAAGACAAGAGTTTCTCTTCTAATATCCTGAGTCTATCAACCTAGTCGATAACGGGAGGATGATGATGACGACGGCTGAGGAGCCGCCCATTCAAGGGGTTGTTTCAGTAACTCTTACGCCCACGAGATGGACACCTCCAAGGCCAAAGAGTAAGCAGGTGCAACCGGGTGATGGCGTCAAACTTGATGAAGATTTTCACACCATGTGTGATGAATCTTATTGTATGTAGTTTTGTTTTCTTCTTCCCATCTTATCACCTTTTTTCGATATTTTTTGGATACTTCAGTTTTGTGCCTATTACATTTACATCATGAGCACATCACTCATTTTCACTCTTCCACTAATGTTCCAAAGCAAAGCCTCGTATGAGTTTTGCACTAATGAGCGTTGAAATTGAGATCAAAAATAATCACCACACGATATGGAAAAAAAAAAGTTAAACATCAAAATACTCACCACACCATATTAAAAAAGGTTAAGTCAAACAAATCTAACCAATTTTTACGGATCACCATGCAAGACATTCAATACTAGTTTTATACTTCTATCTATAAATTAATCTCCATCTTAAATTGAAAACCATCAAAAGGAACAATAATAAACAAATATGTCGTCATCAAAGTTTTCTATCATTTGCATCATCCTAATTGTTTTATTCCCTCTTCAAAAATGTATGCGTTATACTAATTTCCCTTTGTTCATCATCCATCTTTATCACCACTGTAATACATCATAATACCTTCAATGATTGTTTTTTCTTACAAATGATATTGTTGTTACTTTTTTGTTTATATAGTTGTCAATGGACGAAGTCCTAAAGCGAGCGATGCATCTAAAGAAACTTGTAAGCAACTCCAATGCGATAAAATAGACAAAAAACTTTGTTCTTGTTGTGTCTCCAAAGCTAAAACTCAGGACAGGTGTTACCAGAGAAAAGAAGATTGTATGCGTGAATGCGGCAAGCCATTATAAGTTATCTCAAAAACCTATATATACTTTCATTTTCCATTATATGAATAACACTAAAGCAATGCTGATGAATAAATTTTGAAAGCATTAGCTTATGATTTCTCTTTTTGTAAACTTTTTATGGCATATTTCTAAGAATATTATTTTGTATGAGTTTATTTTTTTGGTCTAAAAAAAAGTGGTTTCACCTCTTTGCCGGGAATCTAAGCAATGTAAATAATCTTTCTCCAACGTGAATTAAAACTAAGTGGCGGAAGTTACAACCGCAACCCCTTTATCACTAGGCCAACTCGACGTTGGTTTTGTATGGTTTATTGGTAAAATCATCTGCTAAATTTTTAATTCGAAATCTAGATTACTACTAATACTTTTAACACTTATTTTCAATGCTTACATTTTAGTTTTAAAACTTATTAATTATAAATAAAAAATTTCTTTTATTTACATCTTCTTAATATATTGTTGTTTATATCTTATTTATTAATTATAATTAAAATTTATTTCAGTATCGTCCACGTGGAATTTGATCAATAAGTAAAAAGACGAAGACTTTCTCAAATTCGAGAAAATTCGTTAATTATTGGTTGAGTTTTTGGATTCTACTATATATTGGGCTAAAGGCTCAACTGAAACAGGCTTCAATATATACATAAAGCCCATTAAGAATAAGATTTTGTGTAAACAGAAAACGCCACGTAGTTTACTTAAGAGAACTAAAACGACATGCATTTCTATAGGATTAAACGATAACATCTCTTTCCACTTCCCTCGAAGCTCTTCAAACCACACATTCAAACCAACTCTGAAAAAACAGAGAGAAGAGGAAGCACCAAATGTCCATATCAATGGCGTTATTCTCTCCACCGATCTCCTCTTCTTCACTTCATAACCCTAATCTCACCCCCAAGATCTCACTCTCTCTCCTCTCCACCACCAAGCGCTTCTCTCTCCTCTCCGTCACTCGAGCTTCCTCCGACAACGGTACGTCAACACCCGACTCTGCTACAGTCTCTGCAACCACCGTGGAGATGCCGAAGCCTGTAACGGTTACTGTAGAGGAGGTGCCGGTTAAAACTCCGGCGGAAAGTTCCTCCGCGTCAGAAGAGACTGATTTGCCAACCACCGCGACGGAAATCAAGTTTCAGGATGCGAAGTGGGTTAACGGAACTTGGGATCTGAAACAGTTCGAGAAAGATGGGAAAACAGATTGGGATTCTGTGATCGTTTCTGGTTAGATCCTCTAAAGCTCCAATCTTTATTTCAGTTCTTAACTCCTGTTGTGTAATGTGTAGTAATGTTTTGTTTCAAAGTTATAATCTTTGATAGATGTTTAGAATGAGCAAGACATGATGATAATGATTTAGGGTTTAGAGACAGATAATATCTGTTACAAGGAATCTCCTTGCTTTGGTTTTGTAATCGTTGCTGGTTAGATCCTCTACAGCTCGAATCTTTATTTCAGTTCGTCACTCGTGTTGTGTAGTAATGTTTTGTTTCAAAGTTATAATCTTTGATAATAGAATGAGCAAAGACATTGTAATGATTTAGGGTTTAAGAAATAGATCGTTTCAGGTCAAGGCTCTGTTATTAGGTAGCTACTTGCTTTGGTTCTGTAATAAGGTTTAGGAAGATGAGTGATTGTGTTGTGTAATGTGTGCTGTTTCTGTATTTATAGAGGCGAAGAGGAGGAAGTGGCTTGAAGATAACCCAGAAACAACCACTAACGACGAGCCAGTTCTCTTTGATACCTCCATTATTCCATGGTGGGCATGGATGAAGAGATACCATCTACCCGAAGCTGAACTCCTCAATGGTTATTTCCAAAACACTAGTGTCTCAAACTCAATATGATAAAGATACAAACTTTGTACTCTGCAACAAAACATAAGTTTGAAGTGTTTTTACTTTTTGTGTGTGTGGTGGGTTTTGTCTTGCAGGTCGTGCTGCGATGATAGGGTTCTTCATGGCTTACTTTGTTGACAGCCTTACAGGAGTAGGACTTGTTGATCAAATGGGGAACTTCTTCTGCAAAACACTCTTGTTTGTGGCTGTAGCTGGAGTTCTTTTCATCCGCAAGAACGAAGATTTAGATAAGCTCAAGGGTTTGATTGAAGAGACGACGTTATATGACAAGCAATGGCAAGCGGCGTGGAAAGAGGCGGAAGAATCATCATCATCAACGGTTTCTTCAAAGAAGTGAACAAAACTTTCTCTCTTTTGTTTCCTCTTTGTTATGTGATGTTTGTGATCAGTGATAATTTCTTATATTGTATTACTGATCTTGAGATAGTAAAATCTATTTCGCTTTGAAAAAATCTCGTTAAAGTAGTCTCAAAGAAAATATAGAGAAACTAAGGAAGGTCATTGACTTTGTAAAACCTGATCTCTTCCTTTAACTCTAAGATGCTTTGGTTTGTTTAAGGTTAAACGAGTTTACTTGAACTTTAAGAAACCTGGGACGGAATGAGTCTTTTCATCAACTTCTATACCAAAGTTGTATTTTAGATCTAAACAAAAGTTACTAGAAACTAAATCAAGCCATGATTTGGAATAGAACATATCCACTAACCAATAAATACAGATCATAGATGAGTCTGGGATATGGAAAGAGATATCCTCAGTGATACGATTGAAGATCATTGGCAAGCCGCTAAGCATGTCTTAAGATACTTACAAGGTACATAAACACATGGAATCTACCTTCGGAAACAAGATCAGCCACAACTTCATGTTTTCTCTGGTGCCGAATGGGCCGGTGACACGGATGACTATGTATCTACTAATGCCTACGTTGTGTACCTTGTAAATCAACCTATATCATGGTGTTATCGAAGATGAAACAAGGTGTTTCCATATGTGCTGAAGAGTTTTAAGAGAAACAGAGCAATTGATTGAAGAAACAGAGTTGGAGTATGTATATAAGAAGTTGTTGAAGACAAGAGTTTCTCTTCTAATATCCTGAGTCTATCAACCTAGTCGATAACGGGAGGATGATGATGACGACGGCTGAGGAGCCGCCCATTCAAGGGGTTGTTTCAGTAACTCTTACGCCCACGAGATGGGCACCTGTAAGCAGGTGCAACCGGTAGACATGATCAAGCGTGTCAACTTCAGGGTAGCAATTGCAAGGGGTTAGGACATGACCTGCAAAGTTGTGCCGAGGAACATGGTTTTGGACAAACTGTAGTTATGGTTAGCTGGTTTTTCCCTAACATTTTGGTTTCGTTCTTCTGTTTGTTGGCTTTTGGAGAGTGATCCTAAAGGGTTGTGAGACCAAGCAACCAGAGAACAAGTAGCACAAAATTTCTGTTACTAAATGGTGTCAAACTTGATGAAGATTTTACACCATGTGTGATGAGTCTAATGTAGTTTTGTTATCTTCTTCCCATCTTATCACCCTTTTTTGGATAGTTAGAATTACAGTCTCTAGTATTTTCCCTATTTTTGACATCTGCTGAAAATATGCAACTTCTCTATATACTTCAGTTTTGTTGCTATTACAATTACATCATGAGCACATCACTCATGTTCACTCTTCCACGAATGTTGCAAAGCAAAGCCTCGTATGAGTTTTGCATTAATGAGCTTTGAAATTGAGATCAAAAAAATTACCACATGATATGGACAAGAAAAAAAAGTTAAACATCAAAATAATTACCACACCATATTTAAAAAAGGTTAAGTCAAACAAATCTAACCATTTTTTACGGATCACCATACAAGACATTCAATATTAGTTTCATGCTTCTATCTATAAATTAATCTCCATCTTAAATAGAAAACCATCAAACTAGGAAACGTGGAATTCAATAGGAACAATAATAAACAAATATGTCGTCATCAAAGTTTTCTATCATTTGCATCATCCTAATTGTTTTATTCCCTCTTCAAAAATGTATGCGTTATACTAATTTCCCTTTGTTCATCATCCATCTTTATCACCCCTGTAATACATCACAATATCTTCAATGACTGTTTTTTCCTACAAATGATATTGTTGTTACTTTTTTGTTTATATAGTTGTCAATGGACGAAGTCCTAAAGCGAGCGATGCATCTAAAGAAACTTGTAAGCAACTCCAATGCGATAAAATAGACAAAAAACTTTGTTCTTGTTGTGTCTCCAAAGCTAGAACTCACGACGCGTGTTACCAGAGAAAAGAAGATTGTATGCGTGAATGCGGCAAGCCATTATAAGTTATCTCAAGAACCTATATATACTTTCATTTTCCATTATATGAACAACACTAAAGCAATGCTGATGAATAAATTTTGAAAGCATTAGCTTATGATTTTTTTTTAAACTTTTTAGCGCATATTTCTAAGAATATTATTTTATATGGTTTATTTTTTTTTGGTCTAAAAAAGTGGTTTCACCTCTTTGCCGGGAACCTAAGCAATATAAATAGTCTTTCTCCAACGTGAATTGAAATCAAGTGGCGGAAGTTACAACCACAACCCCTTTACCACTAGGCCAACTCGACGTTGGTTTTGTATGGTTTATTGGTAAAATCATCTGCTAAATTTTTAATTCGAAATCTAGATTACTACTAATACTTTTAACACTTATTTTCAGTGATTACATTTTAGTTTTAAAACTTATTAATTACAATTAAAATTTTATTTTATTTACATCTTCTTAATATATTGTTGTTTATATCTTATGAAATTTTGTAATAAGAAATATTATTTTTAATCTAGATCACTACTAATATCACCTTTTTATTAGTATTGTTTATTTTGATTTTTTTTTAAATAAGCTTTATGATAGAAAATTAATAGTAAATCTCATTTCTGTTAAAATATTTGTATTAGTTAAACATAAAAAGTTTATTTTCAATTAGAAATTGTACGGAACGTGAAGTTTTGTAATGAAATACCTTTTAGTTATATTTGGCACAACAATTAGCTCCATTCTTTCAATCATTATGTTCAGCGAATCCAACTTATTAGTTTCCATCAATAGTTTATCCGGGTTTAAGTCTCTGATATTCGATCATCTTTTAGTTCTGAAAACTGACTTGTTTTTTTTCCCATGGACATGTTTAAGAAAAAATTGTATATAACTAAATGAAACGTGTTTGATTAGACGACAATCGAAGACACTTTCAGAGTTATTTATCAGTTATATTTGTTTGTTAATGATGGTAGTGTGTCCATGAATGAACTTTGAACACCCAAATAAAATTATTTTTACAAGAATTAGCATAATACATTACTAGGCTCTAACACACGAACTACCAACTGTAAGCCAAACAAATGCTTCTTAGGATCTAATAATAAACACTTGATTTTGGCTCGCCTAAGTTGACGTAGTCTTATTAGGTTTACTAATTTAATTACAGAAAGAAGGCAATGAAAAAAAAATAAACAATTTATTTTCACACCAGAAGTATCATATAATAACAGTTTTACACAATTTTTATGCTCGTCCTATATGAACATATTTACCTCAATTTTCAAATATCGAAATCTGAAACCACACAGACAGAAGTTTAGTTTTGGTTTAAAATCTAAACTAATATCAAACTAATTAAACCAATACCAAACCATTAGTATCGAACTGAATTAAAACCCGATCTACATAATATTCAAATAGAACTCAACCCAACATCCTACTAAAAAATTGAGTCGAGTACTATTTGAATATCAAGTTAAGTTGGGTTATAATTTCAGTTTGATACCAACTGGTTTGATCGATTTAATTAGTTTGATATCAGTTTAGATTTTAAACCAGCAAAATCAAACTAAACGTTTATTTGTGTAGTTTTAGGTTTCGATCTTTGAAAATAAGAATAAATAGGTTAAAATACTTAAAATATGTGCAATTAGGACGAACATGAAAGATTGTGTAGAACTGTTAATATACGATATTTCTAATGTGGAAATATGTTGTTTACCAAAAAAAGAATATCAATTTTTTTTCACAAAAAATAATAATATTAAACAAAAGTAATAAACATCATCTACACATTCTGTAAAAAAAAACAACATAAATACCCGAGTATACCAATTTATATAGCAAAACATTAATTGTTTTTTTGTTCAAATAGCAAAACATTAAATATATTAAATTTTAACACACTAAAAAGTATTGGTGCATATCTTCCAAATAAAACAAACGCTGAAAAATATTAGCTTTAATAAATTATAAAGTAATCAAATTTTTAATAAAGCTTTAACTGTTTTTTAAATAGAAATTTACCTAAATACAAAATAGAGAAAAAAATGCGAACATTCAAATAAAATATGTTCTTTGACTTATAATATATAATAACAAAACCTACTTAAATATGCAAATCTACACATAGAAATAAGTTACTACGCGGTATGTTTTGACTATTTCTATAAACAACTTAATAAGGAAAAAAAAATATCAATATAATTACCACACGATTTTTAGAAAAAAATTAAGTCAAACAAATCCAACCAATTTTTATGGATCACCATGCATAACATGCAATACTAATTTTATACTTCTATCTATAAATTAGTCTCCATCTCAAATAGAAATTTAAACCATCAAAGCAGTAAACATAAAATTAAAAAAAAAACAATAAACGTATCGTTATGTCGCCATCGAAATTTGCTATCTTTTGCATCATTCTAATTACTTTATTTCCTCTTCATCAATGTATGCAGTTATACTAGTTTCCATTGGTTCATCATCTATCTTTATTACAATTTCAATCACATTATAATATCCTTATTATGATTGGGTTTTCTTCCAAATGATATTGTTTTTTTATATAGTTGTCGCTGGACAAGGTGCAGCGAGTGATGCATCAAAAGCAACTTGCAAGCAATCTTGTTGTGTCTCGAAAGCTGGGACTCAGAACAGGTGTTACAAGAGCAACGAAGAATGTGCACTAAGGTGCGGCAAGCCATTGAAATTATCTCGAGAACCTAAACCAAAAATTTAAAAAATCTGAATAAAAGCTTATTTAATACCTAATATTTATTTTTGTTTTCTATTATATGAATAACACCAGAGCCGTGCTTATGAAGTAAATTTGAAAGCACTAGCTTATGCATCATTTTTTGTAAGCTTATGAAGTAAATTTGAAAGCACTAGCTTATGCATCATTTTTTGTAAGCTTTGTAGCTGAAAGTATGTAACTTCTCTAGATACTTCAGTTTTGTGCCTATTACATTTACATCATGAGCACATCACTCATTTTCACTCTTCCACGAATGTTGCAAAGCAAAGCCTCGTATGAGTTTTGCACTAATGAGCTTTGAAATTGAGATCAAAATAATTACCACACGATATGGAAAAAGAGAGTTAAACATCAAAATAATTACCACACCATATTTAGAAAAGGTTAAGTCAAACAAATCTAACCAAATTTTATGGATCACCATGCAAGACATTCAACTCTAGTTTCAAAATTCTATCTAGAAATTAATCTCCATTTTAAATTGAAAAACCATCAAAATAGTAAACGTAAAATTCAAAAAGAACAATAATAAAAATGTTTGTATCGTAAAATTATCATGAAGAACAATATGTCGTCATTAAATTTCTCTATCATTTGCATCATCTTAGTTGTTTTATTTTCTCTTCAAAAATGTATGTGTTTATACTAATTTCCCTTTGTTCATCATCCATCTATATCACCACTGCAATACATCATAATATCTTTGATGATTGTTTTTTTCTACAAATGATATTGTTGTTACTTTTTTGTTTATATAGTTGTCAATGGACAAAGTCTTAAGTTTATATTAAGAAATAATATTTTATTACAAAATTTCATAAGATATAAACAACAATATATTAAAAATAATTCTTATTTTAAAATAAGATTTATGATAGAAAATTAATAGTAAATCTTATTTCTGTAAAAAAATATTTGTGTTAGTTAAACATAAAAAGTTTATTTTCAATTGGAAGTTGTACGGAATATGAAGTTTTGTAATAGAATATTTATTAGTTATATTTGGCTCGACAATAAGCTTAATTCTTTTAACTTATTATGTTCAGCGAGTCCATCTTAGTTTCCATAAATAGTTTATCCGGGTTTAAGTCTCTGATATTCAATCATCTTTTAGTTCTGAAAACTGATCTGTTTTTATTTTCCATGGACATGTTTAAGAAAAAATTGTTTACAATTATATTTGCTTATTAATGATGAGTAGTGTGTCCATGAATGAACTTTGAACAACCAAATAAAAATTATTTTTACAAGAATTCACATAATACATTACTAGGCTCTAACACACCAACCACCGATAGTAAGACAAACAAATGCTTCTTAGGATCTAATAATAAACACTTGATTTTGGCTTGCCTAAGTTGAAGTAGAGTATTATTAGGTTTACTAATGTAGTTATAGAAAGGCAATGAAAAAAATAAAATCAAACCCTTTTTTAAAAAATAAATAATTATATTAAATAAAAATAACAAACATCATCTACACCTTCTGTAAAAAACAACATATACACCCAATTATACTAAAAATCTTTTAGCAAAACATTGAATATATGAAATTTAATACACTAAATAGTATTGGTGCATATCTTCCAAATCAAAACAAACGCTGAAAACATTAGCTTTAATAAATTATATAATAATCATTTTTTAAGAAAGCTTTAACTGTTTTTTTTTAAATAGAAATTCACCCAAATATAAAATAGAAAAAAGAAATGCGGACATTCAAATAAAACATATTCTTTGAATTATAATATATAATAATAAACGCTACTTAAATATGCAAATCTACGCATAGAAATAAGTTACTACACAGTATGTTTTGACTATTTCTATAAACAACTTAATAAGAAAGAAAGAATTAAATATTAATATAATTACCACACAATATTTAGAAAAAAATAAGTCAAAAAATCCAACCAATTTTTATGGATCACCATGCATAACATGCAATATTAGTTTTATACTTCTATCTATAAATTAATCTCCATCTTAAATAGAAATTTAAACCATCAAAACAGTAAATATAAAAAAATAATAAACATATCGTAAAAATATCACAAAGAACAATATGTCACCATCAAAATTTGTTATATGTTGCTTCATTCTAATTGCTTTATTTCCTCTTCATCAATGTATGCAATTATACTAGTTTCCATTGGTTCATCATATATATTTATTACCATTTCAATCACATTATAATATCCTTATTATGATTGGGTTTTCTTCCAAATGATATTGTTTTCTTATATAGTTGTCGCTGGACAAGGTGCAGCGAGTGATGCATCAAAAGAAACTTGCAAGCAATCTTGTTGTGTCTCCAAAGCTGGGACTCAGAACAGGTGTTACAAGAGCAACGAAGAATGTGCACTTAAGTGCGGCAAGCCATTAAAGTTATCTCGAGAACCTAAACCAAAAATTTAAAAAATCTGAATAAAAGTTTATTTAATACCTAATATCTATTTTCGTTTTCTATTATATGAATAACACCAGAGCCATGCTTATAAGTAAATTTGAAAGCACTAGCTTATGCATCTTTTTTGTAAACTTTGTAGCGCATCTTTCTTAGAATATTAGTATTTTGTATGGTGTATTGGTAAAACATCATTACCTAAGTTTTTCATAGAGAACAATATGTCGTCATTAAATTTCTCTATCATTTGCACCATTCTAATTGTTTTATTTCCTCTTCAAAAATGTATGTGTTTATACTAATTTTCCTTTGTTCATCATCCAACTTTATCACCACTGCAATACATCATAATATCTTTGATGATTGTTTTTTCCTGCAAATGATATTGTTGTTACTTTTTTGTTTATATAGTTGTCAATGGACAAAGTCTAAAGTTTATATTAAGAAATAATATTTCTTATTACAAAATTTCATAAGATATAAACAATAATATATTAAAAATAATATTCCTTACTTTAAAATAAGCTTTATGATAGAAAAATAATAGTAAATCTTATTTCTGTTAAAATATTTGTGTTAGTTAAACATTAAAAGTTTATTTTCAATTGGAAGTTGTACGGAACGTGAAGTTTTGTAATGGAATATCCCTTATATATTAATTGGGAAACATTGGGAGAAGAGTAACCTTCAAAGTGTAAGTTAATTACAATTGAACCTGCTGATGTGTCGCTTTGTGAAGCCTTCTCAGCCTATTAATGAAATAACCCTTTATTCACTAGACTAATTACCATTCCTTGCCATTGAGATATATTGGACATCCCTATATTAATGTGTCGACTTTATTACATTTTTTGACATTCTCACGGGATCCACTTTCGTATAAGAGATTTGTAAAATATATTATCATTTTTTAATATCCCATTGATCTTTTTTTTTTCTGCTGTCCAGATCTTCATTTGTTATATAAAAAGAACAAATGACATACATGAAATTCATTCAACAAAAAACTAGATCATAAGAGAAAAGATATAGGGTATAAAACAAAATAATGAATTTGTATCTATGTTCATTTTTTTTTGAGCAACTATGTTCATTTTATATGTTATAGCATTGTCTCGCTACTCCAATTTTCTCCTGATTACTTCACCTACGGAATTCTTACTCAAGATGATTGTATAAAACATTTACCTTATAAATGATCGATGGATTTCTGAGTGCTTTCAGTTCCTTAGGTTCATCTAATTAATGTTTTCATCTTTTATTTGTCCTGAACTATCCCTGTTAAGGTAGGAGTAAAAACTAAAAGGATCAATGATTTGGTTAGTGTGTTTGAGACATAATTCTTTCCGATAAAGCACGACCATGACCACTAAGTTTTCGTTTATATCACATTGCGTTTTCTTTGGAATTCAAGGCATTATTAGACTTTTGTATTTGTTCTAAACTATCAAAAGCTAATATTGTGTATACATTAGTGTTATTTTAATAAACATATATGTTCTAAGCTATCGTGGTAACTTCACCAAAAGTTTACATACCAATATGGCTTTTTACATAGAAAAAATAAAGAAATATGGCTTACTGTCTTTTCTATGTTTACCGAACAGAAGTGTGTACAATTTTTAGTGACGGAGTTAGACGCCGCGTTGTTTTGACATGATATTTACAGCCATTTTTGTGTATACAACACGACAAGCACTTTGTAGGGAGGAAAATTAGTTTTTTTTTTTAAATAAGGAAGGTTACTTAGTATGTAATTAAATTAATACACTTCGAAGCTTGTGAAATTTCTACATAAAACATTATCATTAAAATCATATAACGTGAGTGCAATCTTTTTAGTTTGATTGACAAGCAAATTAAGTGAATTTATGATACCAATATTTCTATCTTCAATGTCGATTTGGTATTCAACGGAAGTTTCCTTATTTATAAATGTATTTACAGAGTATATTGGGTGAATATTTGATTTGACAGAATTTAACCCAAATCTATATTGAAGATAGCATATAACCTAAGGGTGTAGTATACTATATAAAGGCCTCTTTTCTCTCTACATGTAACCACCAAAAAAATTCATACCCAAACCCCTAAGAGTGATAAAATTATGGCTGCTTTTGACCAAGTTTCCTAGGTGAGAACTAAGGTGAAGACAGTTCGCATATGGAAGCAATATTTATCTCAGAGTGGTTACTAAATTCTATGTAAAAAGTCTAAAACATAAATAAATATTGTTTATGGTTTTCTATTTTCTTTTCTATATGTTTAATTATGATAAAATAAAAACGAATTTTCTTTTTATTTTGTCTGAATTTCAGGTAAATGAGAATCTTAGCATATTTTTCAACAATTCATGGTTTGGTATATTAATACTACATTTAATTGTGATATAATTATATCCTGAGTTATTAGAATTAATATTATGTTTATACATGTTTTATTAAGACAACATATCCATCACAAGTAAACCCTTATTTTACAAAATATTTTTTCCACAATAAAAATAATTCTCCAATACCGAATTGGATATTAGTTTTATAGTTTTAGACGGAGCATATAATTATGCATGACCAACTATTTTATGATATATGGTGTCGTACATAATAACTGAGAACAAAAAAAAATTTAAACAAATGTAAAATTTAAATTTTTTAAATATTAAATAATTATTTTACCCCGCGCAAGGCGCGGGTCTCAACCTAGTTTATTAGTTATTTGGCTCAACAATTAGCTCCATTCTTTCAATCTTATTATGTTCAGCGAGTCCAATTTAGTTTCCATCAATAGTTTATATGGGTTTAAGTCTATGATATTTAATCATCTTTTAGCTCTGAAAACTGATTTGTTTATTTTTTTCGTGGAATTGGTTAAGAAAAAATAGTATACAACTAAATGAAACATGTTTGATTAGACGACAATCAAGGACACTCTTTTTTGTTAAAAGACAATCAAGGACACTTTCAAAAATATTTATCAATTATATTTGTTTATTAATGATGATTAGTGTGTCCATGAATGAACTTTGAACGACCAAATAAAAACTAGTTTTACAAGAATTCACATAAACATTACTAGGCTCTAACACACCAACTACCGACCGTAAGCCAAACAAATGCTTCTTAGAGACCATGTTTATCAGCGTCTCTTAGAATGAGGTTCTTAACTTAATTGGACTTTTTTTTTTTTTTTTAAATTTTTTTTTGTTAAGAGACGGCTCTTAAAACTCTTATTTAAGAGACGTCTCTTAGGTTTTCTTAGTTAAAAGTTAAGAAACGTATTTTAGAAAAGTTAAGAACCTCTGCTAAGAGACCCCCAATAAACCTGCCCTTAGGATCTAATAATAAACACTTGATTTTGGCTTGCCTAAGTTGAAGTAGAGTCTTATTAGGTTTACTAATGTAATTACAGAAAGGCAATGAATAAATAAAACCAAAACTTTCTTTAAAAAAATATATATTAAATAAAAATAACAAACATCATCTACACCTTCTGTAAAAAACAACATATATACCCGATTGTACTAAATTTTTTTTAGCAAAACATTAAATATATGAAATTTAACACACTAAATAGTATTTGTGCATATCTTCCAAATCAAAACAAACGCAGAAAATATTAGCTTTAATAAATTATATAATAATCATTTTTTAATCAAGCTTTAACTGTTTTTTTAAAATAGAAATTTACCTAAATATAAAATAGAGAAAGAAATGCGAACATTCAAATAAAACATATTCTTTGAATTATAATATATAATAACAAAACCTACTTAAATATGCAAATCTACGCATAAAAATAAGTTACTACACAATATGTTTTGACTATTTCTATAAACAACTTAATAAGGAAAAAAATATCAATATAATTACCACACGATATTTAGAAAAAAATTAAGTCAAACAAATCCAACCAATTTTTATGGATCACCATGCATAACATGCAATACTAGTTTTATACTTCTATCTATAAATTAGTCTCCATCTCAAATAGAAATTTAAACCATCAAAGCAGTAAACATAAAATTAAAAAAAAAAACAATAAACGTATTGTAAAAATATCACAAAGAACAATATGTCGCCATCGAAATTTGCTATCTTTTGCATCATTCTAATTGCTTTATTTCCTCTTCATCAATGTATGCAATTATACTAGTTTCCATTGGTTCATCATCTATCTTTATTACAATTTCAATCACATTATAATATCCTTATTATGATTGGGTTTTCTTCCAAATGATATTGTTTTGTTTTATATAGTTGTCGCTGGACAAGGTGCATCGAGTGAGGCATCAAAAGCAACTTGCAAGCAATCTTGTTGTGTCTCCAAAGCTGGGACTCAGAACAGGTGTTACAAGAGCAACGAAGAATGTGCATTAAGGTGCGGCAAGCCATTGAAGTTATCTCGAGAACCTAAACCAAAGATTTAAAAAATCTGAATAAAAGTTTATTGAATACCTATAATATATATTTTCGTTTTCTATTATATGAATAACACTAGAACCGTGCTTATGCAGTAAATGAAAGCACTAGCTTATGCATCATTTTTTGTAAACTTTGTAGCGCATCTTTTTAAGAATATTATTTTGTATGGTGGATTGGTAAAACATCATTATCTAAGTTTTTTAATTCAAAACTTAGATTACTATTAAGATTTTTAACACTTCTTTTCTACGATCACAATTAATATTTTAAAACTGATTAATTACAATTAAAATTTGATTTTTATTTAAATCTTCTAAATATATAAAATGGTTTATATCTCATGAAATTTTGTGATAAGAATTGTTATTTTTAATCTAGGTCACTACTAATACTACCTTCCATTATTGTTTATTTTGAAATTTCAAAATAAGCTTTATGATAGAAAATTAAAAGTAAATCTTATATATGCTGAACAAATGTGCTCCTCAAACATAAAATAATGAGAACTACTTATTTTTGGGAAACGGAAATTTTATTTCACAAAATATATTCTTGTTATTTCATGCAAAACAATAAAATAAAAGATCGTGATAATTTTACCCAAAAAAAAGATGGTGATAATGTTTTCGGAAAGATTGTTTTTTTCCCTTGAATATATGATTGATTCATCTGTACTGAAAAGTGAAATTGTAACTACTACAAGAGTTATAATCCAAATTTTATGATTAACTAATTACAAATTTTCCTGATATAAAAAAGGTGGTAAATGGTTTAAGCAAAATAAAAAACTTTGTCAGTCTGTTCGAATATATGCTACATAGTTATAGTTGCTTACAAGTCATTGAAAGATTATAATATTTACAATCTTTGAAGTTATTAGTCGGTTTCCTCTGTGCTCAAGATTTTCTTCGCATATTGTCTCCAATTTACTCAAAAAAATTTTCACAACTCATGTTACGTTTAAAAGTCCAATAGTTCGTACGTCACAATAGAAGTTATTAACTCGTTTTACTAGTAAAAAAACCATCTCAAAATACTATTAAAAATAATAAAATAATTATAGAATGAAACAAGAAAATAAAAACAAAGAAGCCAAGCGGCCCATTGGGTTTCAAAATAAAGAACTTGGACTATCTCCATACTGGTGCTATGACCGTTCCATATACCCATCTCAATGATCTCATACTCATCTTCGCCTCTAATCACGACGGTGTGCAACGCATTCTCCGGAGAATTGGTCGGAGCAGTAATCTCATCGGCAGGTAAACTTGAGTCACAAGAAAACCTAGTTTGGCACAGAGGGCAGCAACTGAGGTTTTTTGGGTCGACACAGTCTATATGAAACAAATGAAAACAGTGTGGTATAACCCTAACAGTCTCGTTTACGTGAAGCTCATTCATACATGCAGAGCATTGTTGAGAGATCTTCTCTTCTTCTTCTCCTTCTCCACTGGTTCTGAACTCTGGTGAGTAAAACATGAAATGGTCATCATGGTCGTTGCTTAACCGTCCAGATGAGGAGACTCTGTCAAGAATGTGGTTCCTGCGCCAACATTTGTTAACCAAAACGTAACAGGTTACAAATAGTAAAGATGTTGCCAAGATTCCTATCACACCGACGGCTATGATGTGAAAGTCCATAACTATACAAACAAAGCTTTGATGGAAAAAGAGTGCATGAACAGAAGACAAGAGTTTCTCTTCTTATATCCTGAGTCTATCAACCTAGTCGATAACGGGAGGATGATGATGACGACGGCTGAGGAGCCGCCCATTTAAGGGGTTGTTTCAGTAACTCTTACGCCCACGAGATGGACACCTCCAAGGCCAAAATGTAAGCAGGTGCAACCACATGATCAAGCGTGTTAACTTCAGTATAGCAACTGCAAGGGGTTAGGACACACCAAGAACATGGTTTAGGACAAACTGTAGTTATGGTTAGCTGAATTTTCCCTAACATTTTGGTTTCGTTCCTCTGTTTGTTGGTTTTTGGAGGGTGATCCTGAAGGATTGTGTTACCACCTTTTTGGATATTTATCAGAATAACAGTCTGTAGTATTTTCCCTATTTTTTTAGATCTGCTGAAAATATGTAACTTCTCTAGATACTTCAGTTTTGTGCCTATTACATTTACATCATGAGCACATCACTCATTTTCACTCTTCCACGAATGTTGCAAAGCAAAGCCACGTGTATGAGTTTTGCACTAATGAGCTTTGAAATTGAGATCAAAATAATTACCACACGATATGGAAGAAAAAAAGTTAAACATCAAAATAATTACCACACCACATTTAGAAAAGGTAACGTCAAAAAAATCTAACCAAGTTTTATGGATCACCATGCAAGACATTCAATACTAGTTTCAGACTTCTATCTAGAAATTAATCTCCATTTTAAATTGAAAACCATCAAACTAGTAAAAGTAAAATTCAAAAGGAACAATAATAGACATCTCTATATCGAAGAAATATCACAAAGAACAATATGTCGTCATCAAAGTTCTCTATCATTTGCATTATCCTAATTGTTTTATTTCCTCTTAGAAAATGTATGCGTTTATACTAATTTCCCTTTGTTCATCATCCATCTTTATCACCACGGCAATACATCATAATATCTTCCATGATTGTTTTTTTCTTACAAATGATATTGTTGTTACTTTTTTGTTTATATAGTTGTCAATGGACAAAGTCTTAAGTTTATATTAAGAAATAATATTTCTTATTACAAAATTTCGTAAGATATAAACAACAACATATTAAAAATAATATTCCTTACTTTAAAATAAGCTTTATGATAGAAAATTAATAGTAAATCTTATTTCTGTTAAAATATTTGTGTTAGTTAAACATTAAAAGATTATTTTCAATTGGAAGTTGTACGGAACGTGAAGTTTTGTAATGGAATATTAATTAGTTATATTTGGCTCAACAATTAGCTCCACTCTTTCAATCTTATTATGTTCAGCGAGTCCAATTTAGTTTCCATTAACAGTTTATCTGGGTTTAAGTCTCTGATATTCAATCATCTTTTAGCTCAACATGTTTAAGAAAAAATTGTATACAACTAAATGAAACATGTTTGATTAGATGACAATCAAGGACACTTTCAAAAATATTTATCAATTATATTTTTTATTAATGATGATTAGTGTGTCCATGAATGAACTTTGAACGACCAAATAAAAATTATTATTACAAGAATTCACATAATACATTACTAGGCTCTAACACACCAACTACCAACCGTAAGCCAAACAAATGCTTCTTAGGATCTAATAATAAACACTTGATGTTGGCTTGCTTAAATTGAAGTAGAGTCTTATTAGGTTTACTAATGTAATTACAGAAAAGCAATGAAAACAAAAATCAAACCCTTTCTCAAAAAATAAAAAAATAGTATTAAATAAAAATAACAAACATCATCTACACCTGTGAAAAACAAAATATACACTCGAGTATACTAAAAATAATTTAGCTAAACATTAAATATATTAAATTTAACACACTAAATAGTATTGGTGCATATCTTCCAATTCAAAACAAACGCTAAAAATATAATTAGCTTTAATAAATTATATAATAATCAATTTTTTAATAAAGATTTAACTGTTTTTTAAAATAGAAATTTACCCAAATATAAAATAGAGAAAGAAATGCGAACATTCAAACAAAACATATTCTTTGAATTATAATATATAATAACAAACCTACTTAAATATGCAAATCTACGCATAGAAATAAGTTACTACACAGTTTTTTGACTATTTCTATAAACAACTTAATAAGGAAAAGAGAGTTAAACATCAATATAGTTACCACAAGATATTTAGAAAAAAAAAATAAGTCAAACAAATTCAACCAATTTTTATGGATCACCATGCATAACATGCAATACTAGTTTTATACTTCTATCTATAAATTAACTTCCATCTTAAACAGAAATTTAAACCATCAAAGCAATAAACATCAAATTAAAAAAAAAACCAATAAACGTACGTACCGTAAGAATATCACAAAAAACAATATGTCGCCATCGAAATTCGCTATCTTTTGCATCATTCTAATTGCTTTATTTCCTCTTCATCAATGTATGCACTTATACTAGTTTCCATTGGTTCATTATCTATCTTTATTACCATTTCAATCACATTATAATATCTTTATTCTGATTGGGTTTTCTTCCAAATGATATTGTTTTTCTTTATATAGTTGTCGCTGGACAAGGTGCAGCGAGTGATGCATCAAAAGAAACTTGCAAGCAATCTTGTTGTGTCTCAAAAGCTGGGACTCAAAACAGGTGTTACAAGACCAACGAAGAATGTGCACTTAAGTGCGGCAAGCCATTGAAGTTATCTCGAGAACCTAAACCAAAGATTTAAAAAATCTGAATAAAAGTTTATTGAATACCTAATATCTATTTTCGTTTTCTATTATATGAATAACACCAGAACCGTGCTTATGAAGTAAATTTGAAAGCACTAGCTTATGCATCATTTTTTGTAAACTTTGTAGCGCATCTTTTTAAGAATATTATTTTGGTAAAACATCATTATCTAAGTTTTCCAATTTAAAACTTAGATTACTATTAAAATTTTTAACACTTCTTTTCTATGATCACAATTAATTTATTTAAACTGATTAATTACAATTAAAATTTGATTTTTATTTAAATCTTCTAAATATATAAAATTGTTTATATCTCATGAATTTTTTTGATAAGAAATGTTATTTTTAATCTAGGTCACTACTAATACTACCTTCCATTATTGTTTATTTTGAAATTTCAAAATAAACTTATGATAGAAAATTAAAAGTAAATCTTATATATGTTGAACAAATGTGTTCCTCAAACATAAAATAATGAGAACTACTTATTTTTGGGAAAAATGTTTCAGCGTTATTTCACAAAATGTATTCTTGTTATTTCATGCAAAACAATAAAATAAAAGATGGTGATAATTTTACCCAAAAAAAAAAGATGGTGATAATGCTTTCGGAAAGATTGTTTTTTCCCTTGAATATATGATTGATTCATCTGTACTGAAAAGTGAAATTGTAACTACTACAAGAGTTATAATCCAAATTTTATGATTAACTAATTACAAATTTTCCTGATATTTAAAAATGTGGTAAAGGGTTTAAGCAAAAAGTATAAACCGTAATTACAAAATTTCCATCTCATGTTACGGTTTAAAAGGCCAATAGTTCCTACGTCACAATAAAAGTTATTAACTCGTTTGACTAGTAAAAAGCCATCTCAGAATACTAGTATCTCCATTTATATTTAATTATTGTTGTAAATAAAAAAATTAAAATAAATGTCGTTTATGATTTTAGTGTAAAATTTATTAATTTTCTAAGTTATTTTATTTTTTTATTAGTTGAAATGTGGTTAGGTGTATAGGTAACGATATTTTTATCTTAAAAATATATAAAATTAAATGTTTTATTTTTAATTTGTGTATCAAACTCGAAACGACAAGTAAAATGAAACGGAATGAGTATTAAAA
Organism: Moricandia arvensis; assembly: GCA_905132765.1. Taxonomy (NCBI): domain Eukaryota; kingdom Viridiplantae; phylum Streptophyta; class Magnoliopsida; order Brassicales; family Brassicaceae; genus Moricandia; species Moricandia arvensis. The sequence continues at coordinate 29,691 of CAJHQP010003640.1, forward strand.
ATAAGAAAATAATTATAGAATGAAACAAAAGAAATAAAAAAACAAAGAAGCCAAGCGTTTCAAAATAAAGAACTTGGACTATCTCCATCACTACTGGTGCTATTACCGTTCCACATACCCATCTCAATGATCTCATACTCATCCTCGCCTCTAATCACGACCGTGTGCAACGCATTCTCCGGAGAATTGGTCGGAGCAGTAATCTCATCCGCAGGTAAACTTGAGTCACAAGAAAACCTAGTTTGGCACAGAGGGCAGCAACTGACATTTTTTGGGTCGACACAATCTGTATGAAACAAATGAAAGCAGTGTGGTATAACCCTAACAGTCTCATTTACGTGAAACTCATTCATACATGCAGAGCATTGTTGAGAGATCTTCTCTTCTTCTTCTATGCTGGTTCTGAACTCTGGTGAGTAAAACATGAAATGGTCATCATGGTCGTTGCTTAATCGTCCAGATGAGGAGTCTCTATCAAGAATGTCGTTTCTGCGCCAACATTTGTTATATAAAACGTAACAGGTTACAAATAAGAAAGCTGTTGCCAAGATTGCTATCACAGCCACGGCTATGATATGAAAGTGCATAACTATACAAACAAAGCTTTCATGGAAAAAGAGTGCATGAATATTATATTTCTGAAGATGTTTACATTTATATTAAAAGATAATTGACAGAAATGGGAATAAAATATTTCAGAGAATTAATTAGAATAACTGATTTGAGTGATTTGTGTATATTAGATCATTCTATACATATTGACCTTCCTTATAGCATTCCTCAATATTATTAATTTAGTGTAAATATTTTAATTTTCTTGTCTAGAATATAAGGATGCGAAGTGGGTTAATGGAACAAACAGATTGGGATTCTGTAATCTTTGCTGGTTAGTTTCATTTCAGTTATGGACTCGTGCTATTGATGATGTTTGATAATGTTTAGAATGAGCAAAGACATTGTAATGGTTTAGTTTTAGAAACAGAATCATTTAGGTTAAGGCTCTGTTACTAGGAAGTTCCTTGATTTAGGTTTACAATGCATCTAATCGACCTTAAGAGTAGAGGAGGTCAGAGCCACATGCATACGGTGGTGATGATAAAACTCGAAATCATATACAATTTTATCACCAATCATAGAAAATGGTTGTGAAAACAAGAAACATCGTAAGCAAGGATATCAAGAAATATCCATTAGAATATAAACGATTTTTTGAAGTTTTTGCACATGCTGAATAAAAACACTAGTGATATATTCAGTATTTCCAAGTTCCATAAAATCTGTAATTCTATGAGACTAAGGGAGTCAATAATCGCTAAGACAAACAATTAACTAACTGTAAGATTGTGAGGGTGTCATTTCGTATATTTAGAGTGCTCACCTAGGGTTTATAGCATAGCACAAAATAACATTCAAGATCCAAGGAAACTATACCATGGTATACAGGAGTCTTTCTTACATTCAAAGTAAGTATCTAACCAAATAAAACCAACTCCCTTTTTCATCAATGCATAATGTTAACAATAAGTTTTTTAAAAGAAATTATGAGGATACTAGATCAAGAATAATATATGCTCTGATATAGATGTATCGTATTGAGTGTATCCATCACGTTCGTCTTCCACTATCATATTGTGTAGTATGATACATGCTCTGATAATGTTGCTGATTTTTTCTTTGTCCCAAAGAAGAGCTGGGTTTCTAACAATTGCAAAACGAGCTTGCAAGACTCCAAAAGCACGCTCGACATCTTTTCTTGCTGTTTCTTGACGTTGTGCAAATAACTCCGCCTTAGGACCCTGAGGAACAGAGATGGATTGGATAAACGTAGGCCACTTTGGATATATACCGTCGGTGAGGTAGTAGGCCCTATGATATTTGTGACCGTTGACGATGAACTCAAGTTTTGGAGCTCGACCTTGTAAAATGTCATCAAAAACCGGAGACCGATCAAGGACATTAATATCGTTCAATGTACCTGGGGGTCCAAAAAACGCGTGCCATATCCATAGATCTTGCTATGCTACGGCCTCTAGGACGATTGTCGGCTTGCCAGAACCACGACAGTACTGGCCTTTCCAAGAGTGTGGACAATTTTTCCACTCCCAATGCATACAGTCAATGCTTCCTATCATCCCAGGAAAACCGCGTACCTCTCCGATATCAAGTAGTCGCTGAAGATCCTCTGGTGTGGGTCTTCGGAGATACTCCTCTCCATATAAATGTATGATGGCTTCTGTAAACTTTTCCAAACACAACAAGGCAGTGGACTCACCCATGCGGAGATATTCGTCGACGATGTCACCCGCACAACCATAAGCTAACATACGAATTGATGCAGTACACTTTTGTAGTGGAGATAGCTTGTACCGTCCTACTGCATCTCTTCTTTGTTGAAAATAAGAAACTTCAATGGAGAGACGATTAACAATTCCCGTGAATAATGGCCGGTTCATTCGGAAGCGGCGCCTAAAATAGTGAGACGGATATGTTGACTCCGCACTGAAGTAATCGTTCCATAGACGGTTGTGCCCTTCCTCCCGGTTTCTTTCTATGTATGCTCGTCTTGTCGATCTTGTCGGCAATGTAGGTTGATACTCCACTATGTTATTGTACATTACTTCGACTTGTTCTTCAAAGCAAGCTTCAAAAGCTCTTTCTATAATTTCTTCTTCGTCATTGGATGAGGATGACATGTTTGGCAAATGAAAATTTGTTTAGATTTGTGACTTAAAGAATTTTTTTGTTTAAAAGTAAGAAGAGGAGCATGAAAATAAAGTTTTAAATAGAGATTCATATTACAACAAGGAGCAAGCTCCCGTGACATTAAACGACAATAGATAGGTTCGAGTACAACAGAAAACAACAGCATAGATAGGTTCCTAGTACAGCAACAAAAGTAAAAGACATAATCCATAGCTTCCCGTGACATTAAAAGACATAATCCCTAGCTTCCCGTGTCTCCTCACTGCTCCCACGATCTGCTATTCCACCTGTGACAAAAGTAAACAAATGCAATCAATTTAAGTAAACAAATGAACAAATGCAATCAGTTTAAGTGAACTCATGCCTAATTACAACATTTCTGCCATAAGTTTAAGCTTAAGGGACATCTCCATCTCAGAAAGCTCAGCCTTCTCAAGTAACTTCTCCAATAACTTCTGCTTGTTTAGCACCGTTTTCAACTCCAACACATTTTTCAACTCAACTAAGGACTCCTCCTGACCACCTTTCTTCTTCTTAGCCGCTTTAGCAGCTTTTACACCCGGAGGCCTACCACCAGTAAACTCCTCTTCGCCTTCGACTGCACTACCAACACTCTTCCGCTTCTCTTTAGCACCATGATACATAGAGCTCCATTTCTGGTCAAGTCGGAGTTCTCTCCAAGCATGCTCTACGCTGAACTTACATTTGTAGTCATTGAAGAATGTGTCAAGTGCTTTCTGCATCACATCGTTATCACTCCGACCGCTTGATTGGTCCCTCAATGCCGCATCATAGCAACCACTGAATTTGCAGACTAGGTCATTAAGTCTTCTCCACCTTTGCTTGCACTGACTTAGCTCCCTTGGATCCAACCCAGCTGGCTGAGCACTTGCGTTGTAGTATTCCTGGATCCTTCTCCAAAAAGTACCACACTTCTGCTCATTACCAACAATCGGGTCCTTGCTTGTGTTGAGCCATGCGGAGATAAGGATGACATCCTCCTTCGGAGACCATTTCTTCCTCTCCTTGACGGTTGCAGCTTCTGAACTGTGGCTTCTAAAGGCTGGGAAATCTGGTGAGTCCAGGTTCACAAACCCTGGATTACTATACTCTCCGGTTTGACTGGTTAGTAGAGTAACAAAGCCTGGGGAATACGAAGTCATTTCGACAATTTTATGGGTTTTTGGTTGGTTTAAGTGTGGTGTTTCTATTTGGGTGTGGCTCTATTTAACTAGGGTTCTTCAGTAAATGATGTATTTAATGTCTAACCTAATACTAAACCACCATCCTACGAAAGTAAACAAAGAGCTTTAAAGACCAATCAAGTCAATACAGATAGCTTTTACGTTTTGTATTTGAGTTTTCAAGTTCAGTTTTAACTAAACTTCGATAAAGAACAATCAATCAATGCAGTTTTAACTTCCAGTGTTTAAGTTCATTTTTAAAACTAAAGTTTTCAAGTTTTCAATCACGTCAATACAGATAGCTTGTTTCAAAGACCAATCAATGCAATTTCAGTTTTAACTAAAGTTGTCAACTAACCTTCACGCTGCATACTCAAGCTCAGACACTCGGGCTCTGAGCATCTCCACCTCTGCCTTCATCTCCTGATTCTCGACTTCCAGCTTTACCACCATAGATTTATGCTCTTCAAGTGATTCCAGCCGTGTTTTCAAGAGCCCTAACTCTTCCTCGACTGCACATACCCAGGGCTGTCTGTAATGAGCATTCCATCATCCTACACAAATCAAACATGTCTATTAAATTATGTAACAAACATAGACTTCTATCGAGACTTACTTTGTACTTCCTACAGGTGAAGAACCTCTTCCCTGGTAGGTAATCAAACACTTCTGCTGGAGCTCTCTCGCGCACTAAGCGTTCCCCACACACACACATCTTTCTTGAATACCAATCATCGAGTCTGTAACAAAATGAAGACTATCGTAGAGAGCCTTATTCGCCTTTATAGATCTCCTCTCTTCATCCGGACCCATTATCTAACCTGCAATGGTGTCAAAATGTATACATCAGACACAAACCCGTAATCAGAATCAATGAAAGCCTAATATTTCTCATAAACTTTATCATCTACTTCTTAATCAAACATAAACCCGTAATCGGAATCAATCAAAGCCCCTAAACGAAATCAATCAAAGCCCCATATCGGAATCTAAACAAGCCCCATATCGGAATCTAAACAAGCCCCATATCGGAATCCCAAATCCCCTTCGAACCCTACCGAAAACCCTAATTTCATTTCTATCCCCAAATCGGAAAGAAACCCTAAATCGATCTTCTAACCTAATCGAAAACCCTAATCTACTGGAAAACGAAACGAAAAGAAGAAAGCCCCAAATCGAAAACCCTAATTTCATTTTGATCCTCAAATCGTTTTTAAAAACCAAAACCGACCAAGAAACTTGAGACGAAGAGAAGAAGAACGAGCATAAATCCATGGATGAACAATAAACATCTCAGATAGAACATGCAGGAATCGATTTACCTTAAACGATGAAGATCGCCCTGTCGCCTCCTCTTCGCCTTCTCTCCTTTTTTTTTCTATCGATCGCGAGAAATGAGATTTTTTTTTGATCTGTCTCGCGAAATAAAAGACAGAACGAATGGCATTGTGCCACGTTCCTATGAACTCGGGTCCAAAAGCTCCTTTCTAAGGGACAACTCTTAAAATTTCGGCCCATTTTATTGTTTTAATAATCAAAACTGATTTCGGGCCTTTCTTATGAACCGGCGATGGAGGTGGTCTTACCTATTGAAGCCGTGGTAGGTAAAGTAAATAATCAGTCTTTGATTAATAATCTTTTGAAATTGTTGGTCGTATCTTCCATCCAACAAAATAAAACCGATACAGAGTCTTTGTATAAAGACCTTGAAGCCGTGGTGGGTAAAGTATCAGCTTTTGTAGCTTGTTGGTCGTTTTATCCATCCAACAAGCCTAAACCAATCAATAGTCTTGGCCTTGAGACTTTTATTTTAAGCCTTGTGGTAGAGTAAAGAATCAGCTTTTGATTCATATATAGTCTTAAGTCATAACCTTTTCAATCATTTGGTCGTTTCTTTCCATCCAACGAAGTGAAAACGAATCCATATAGTAAAGCTGGTGGTCAAGCGAAGATTATGTTCTCAATTAATAGTCAATTTATAGTGAATATTAGAGATATCACTGACGAACTCATCATTCATTACGAATATTTTACATCAAATACAAAATAATTTAATTAGAGACATGATCTAAGTTTCAAATTCAAGTAGCATGCATGATGATGATCTGATCATGTCTTATGGATAATGGAAAGCCACGTTTCTTATTTTGGATCGATATTACGTAATTAATGTATATTATTGAATTTTTGTATGGCGTTGGTACGTGATTAGACCAATAACATGTGACTGAAAGTATATAGTTCTTCGATTATCCCAAAAGGTATATGACCCATGAATCTTGAATAATATATATATACACGGCAAGTCCCCTTGCTATATTTACTAAAAGATTCTTGAATGGTATGGGCATCAGTATAGATTATGAAAATGAGAGAATCAATTTGAAATTATTATTGCTGTACAAATAATTTATTATTCTTTTGGGTCCAATGATCTTGAATCTACAACTATAAGTTTACTGCTTTCTTCACCAGAACACTATTATTGGTTAAATAATCAAATCAAATCAAATCAAAACTATTAAATCTTTTGACTGTGTACAAAAAACCAAGATGTTACAAAAGTATTACTTTATACAATTATGATGTGATTTAACGTAAAAATTGTCAACATCATTACAAAAATTTTAAGAAAACTTGTATAACTTCCAAGGTAAAAAAGAAACTTCCAAGGTAAAATGTCAATTATGGTGGTTCATCTTTTCACACTCTAAAGAAATTACAAAATGTTTTCTTGGCTAAAATTCCTTTTTTAAAAAAAAAAAAAAAAATCAAGTTTGGTGTTCCGCACGCGTACAAACGTTCACACGTACGATGGCCATCTTATAAAACTCTCATCAATGATCTCCCAATCGGCCTTCTCTGGAGAACAATAAAAAGCCCATTTAATCTCAGCCGTCGGATCATTCATCTAACCCTCGTCATCACAGATCTTCGTCTTCTCCCTTCTCGTTCTCGTTCTCGTAAATCCTCCTCCTCCTCTCTCTCACCGCGCCGGCGAGCCTTTCCGTCGTAGGTAAAGTACTGATCTCGATTTCACCGTTCAATTTTGAGCTCCAAGATTCTGGAGCCACCCCTACATTACCTATTTAGCGTTTTCGATTGATTTCAAATCCGTGTTTAGCGAATCTCGAGAAACTTTGCATCTAGGGTTTATGCTTTTTCAATTTCAATCATCGTGTTCGTTCGTTCGTTCGTCCTTTGATTCAAGGGGGCTGTGTTGAATATGCGTTGATTCTAGAGATGCGTATGATGATGGGGAGTAGTATCATCAATCAAGCTTTACGTTCTCAGAGATCTTTGAATTAGCGAATCGATCAATCGTAGTAAGCTTCTTATTTTAGGGTTTGTTCGATTTTACTTGTCATCTGTAAATGGGCTGTTTACATTCCACGGCTGCGAGAGAACTCCCTGGACATGAAAACCCTGTGAAGCTAGCTTCTGAGACTGCTTGTAAGTTCTTACTTGCACTACACGTTTCATCTTCTTCTACTTTGCTCAAAGTGTCCATAAGCATGAGCTTAAAGATCGCTCTTTTATCATTGCGTGCTGGTATAAGGATTCTAGTTAAGGATGCTTGTTGCTGTTTGAGACGTTATTCCAATAGTTTATTGGATCATCACTTCATAGCTTGTTACTGTATGCTTTTCCTTTATCATTGAATTGAATCTTGATCATCGTAATTTCAACAAGTGTCTCTTCACCATTCTTTATATACCATATACGATTGTTTTTACTGAATTGACTTGGTTTTATGTCTAATCTCGCTGTGATGGCTTGTTATTTCTCTGTTTTACGGCAGTTAGTGTGAGTGAAGTTGAAGCATTGTATGAGTTATTCAAGAGCATAAGCAGCTCCGTTGTTGACGATGGCTTGATAAACAAGGTACTACTGATTATCGATAGCCTTTGATTCTTTTGCACGGATCTTGAATGCTTGATGTTTAAGTATATTATATTCAATGCACTATTATCCATATTCTACGATGTATGTCAACTTTGTTGACTTTCACCGATATTATTAAGTGATAATTGTTTCCCATACTGATCTGTGGGCTCCTTATTACTCACCAAGTCCTTTTATTGACAGTTGACTTCAATTTGTCGTTCTATTTTTTTATAGTTTTGGTTTTGAAAGTTGAAGTTTTAGTGGCCCACTTTTGGATATTGTTACATATTTCTCGACCAACTTGAATTGCAGGAAGAGTTTCAACTTGCTTTGTTCAAGAACAGAAAGAAGGAAAATTTGTTTGCCAATAGGGTAAATGTCTCAGACCTTTATAATTTTGCAGCTAGTGTTCAAGATTGGTTCTGTACCATTACTAGATGAAAGTGCCCTCTTTTGCAGATATTTGATTTGTTTGATGTTAAACGGAAAGGTGTTATTGATTTTGGAGACTTTGTAAGATCACTCAATGTATTCCATCCTAATGCTTCTCTAGAGGAGAAAACAGACTGTAAGTGATCATAAAAGACTGTGATGTGAGATCACTCAGTATATCTATTGTCGTTTTTGGTAAAGCCTTCCTATGATGTTTTATTCACATTGGTGTGTATTTATATCTCAGTCACGTTTAGGCTTTATGACATGGACTGCACAGGCTACATTGAGCGCCAAGAGGTATACATTTCTGAGATGATTTGACTCGGATCTGGTCTATTGTTTCAACGTGTTAAATTGCCAATATGTTTTCATCATGAATCAATATTCTTGATTTTGCATTGGTCTGTGGAATCATAATGGTCTATATGTGAATTTGGCAGGTGAAGCAAATGTTGATTGCCCTTCTCTGCGAATCTGAGATGAAACTAGCTGATGATACCATAGAAGTGATACTCGATCAGGTTTCTTGTTATTTTACAAACTTCTACTTCTACGAAAGCAAATACTCTTGTATAAAACTCAGGTCCTTTTGCTTTTGGTGAACAGACATTTGAGGACGCAGATGTGGATAGGGATGGAAAGATTGGTAAGACAGAATGGAGCGACTTCGTAATCAAGAACCCATCTCTGCTTAAAATAATGACGCTTCCATATCTGAGGTTTGTTTACCTTACTGTGAACCTATTTTAAAACTTGTTTAAATCTTGGTGCCTTTTGTAAGCTTGAGGTCTTGAATTTTCAACTGCAGGGACATAACGACCACGTTTCCAAGTTTTGTCTTTAACTCGGAGGTGGATGAGATTGCGACGTGACGAAACAAGTTGGGTTTATAGAGACCAAGTCGTAGGCTGGACCAAGAAAAAGACCGATTGTAACATTGTTATGTAGTACCATTCTATTGAAATTCTCCGTTTCTGGTATTCAATTTCAGTGTCACTTACAGTTTTTAATATTTTAAGTTGTAGTTCCACGAAAAGATCAATGCAAAATCTCATTTCTGATTAAAGAATTGAAAGTATATTTGATAGTTGGCAGGAAATCTCATGACAGAGTTCAAACATCAAGGCAAACATCCTGGTTGAGAGATTAGTTTCTAGGGTTCAGTGTTTATTAGTTAGATCAATTCTAATATGTATTAGTAAATCCATATGTGGAGGTCTGTGTTTCGTTTTTCTTTTCCACCACAGAGTCTGTGATCAACCAGGAAGTTGATGGTAACAAGAGAAGACAACGGTCTCCTCACTGTGTATGACTGTAAAAAGGAAAAGGTTAAACGAAACTTATTATCAGAACTTTTATTGTAAATGGCTAACGAAAAATTCATTGTTCTGAGTATTAGGTAGATGACTGATATTAAGCTCATAACTTTTGTTAATTTATAGTATGTCGTAATGCAAATTATATAGCATTTGAAAGGTCCATTGAAGGCTCGGTTAAGTTTTAGAATGCTGAGTATAGTGGGCTATCCCATTTTCTTATTGGGCCAGGTTTTGTAGCAATCTATAATGCATTTTTATATCGTAATTCGAAAATAATATACAGTTGGCCTAAAGACATACTAACATATATATTCAATACGGTAGCACGTCACGGTTCCAAGAACCATACGGAGTCCAGCAGAGTCATTGATTGCCTAATGCCCATCAAAACTGGAGTATAAAGCAACCAGCTTTATAAAGCCAAGGGTTATCACGATCCAAAATATATTAAAATAAATATCGTTTTATGATTTTTTAATATAAAATTTAATAATTTTATATATTATTATATTTTTAGTGATTAAAATATGATTAGATTTATAGGTAATGATATTTTTCTTTAAAAAATATACAAAATTAAATATTTTTTAATCTGTATGTAAAAACTTAAAACAACAACTAAAATGAAAAGGAATAAGGAATAAATAACGTTTTTAACGTATCGGGACAAAATCTTCTAAAGTAGCAATATCTCTAATACTGTACATTTTTTTTATATTTGCATCTCAATCTTTAATAACGTTACTACCCACTTTTCTCCAAATATTGACCAGAATTATGTTATTTCAGCCAAAAAAACTTCATCTTGTAGGAAGTCAAGCGTACTTTGGCCATCAATCTTTTTATATAAACCACAAACGCATCGCTGGCATGAACTTATAAGTCGTACTTTTAGTGGATATTTCTCATAGGTTTCATATAAATAACTACATACACAACTCACAAGATGTGTGCAGACAAGAGAGGTTGGGTTGGTGTGTTAAGAGTATTATCAGGAATGATTAATATATATCCCTGATGTTGTGGTTAACCACCTGTATTATTAACCTATTTTCTAGGTAATCAATAAATTAATTAGCATGACTCAATACAATAAGTGCAAGTATTGACTATTATCAACACGCTTTTTAGTAGCTTTCTTTAGAGTTTATACTTCAGAAGAGACTCTGGTTGAATGGACTTACTACTACTAGTCAAACGCTTTCACCATTATCAAGCATGAAACGTATATATCAATTAAATAATATATCCATTTAAAGTTAAATACCTGCATTCATGGTTTCATCATATATGGTATATATGTATGGAAAAGTATCAACTTCATAAGTTCAAAAAAAAAATCAACTTGACACTACATTAGGCCCTAAAATATATACATATATATTATTATATATGTATTTAATGACAGATCTAGAATTATATTTTTCCAGAATCAATATTAAAACGTATTATCAACATAATATACATAATGTGAGAAATTAGTAAAAATAGCATTATATGGATAATAATAGCTTTAACCAAAATATGCATAATGTTTTACAACTCCATAGTACCTCATGGTATTTATATATAATGTTATAAGTTATAACAGTGATCAGAATCTTTAAATTAATAACATATATAAAAATTAAGACATTTTATAAAAAAGAACCAAACTAAAGATCAATTATTCACATGTATTTAAAAATGTGAAAGATAGAAGAATAATATGTGAATATGATCAAATATTAATCATATCTCTAAATTATTTGTTTCTATTTTCCATTAAAGGATATTAACATGATGTTTTAGAAATAACTAGAGAAATAAATAAGGTCAAACATAAATTATTAGGGGGAGTATATATATATTTTAATTATAGAAGAAATCAGTATCTTAATGTGGTTAGCTGATCTTTTTTACCTTACCTTGTTAGTATTAGTAGATCCTCCATGTATTATATAAATGTATACTACCTCTACTCTCGTTGTATCTATAATTTGAGAACTCCAATTATCATATAAAAATGACTAAATCCACTTTTTATACTGTCTTTTTCCTTATCTTCATCCTAGGTTTGTTTTACATTTACCATCTGTTACATCTATTATATTGTATTTGGCTGCCAATAAAAAAAACGATTGATAATATATGTTATTAAACAAAAAAAAATTAACAGGGCTGACGGTGAAAGAGGTTAAAGGACAAAACAGAATGTGTCATAGGATTTTATCAGAAATAGATTGTGGCGCTGGCTCATGCGGTGCTCTTTGCCAACAACTATGGAAAGGAACTGGGAAATGCTTTCAGTTAATTGACCAAACCTTTGCATGCCTCTGTAATTTTCATTGCAGTTCTTGAATTTTTATATTTCATTGTTCTTTCTAAATTTTACCAACGAAGAATAATAATAACGAGAAAAAATAGTAATTTTATTCATTTCTCCACGTGAAAAGCAAACCCACAAGAACAAAAAAAGAATTTTATTTTAAAACTATCAGTCCTTATTTTTTAATATTTAATTAGTTTATTAATTTTGTTTTCCCTCTAATCAGAACAACAGTCCATACAATTAAGTCTGAATTGTATGACAAAAGTCTTGCACTAGTCTTGCACTATTTTTTTCTCATTCACACATACTTTTCTAAACTATGTCCGTCCGTCCGTACGCGTTTCTTCTTTTCTTCTTCCTTATCTTTTTTTTTTTAATGAAGAAACACTTTTTGTCACTTTCCCATCTCAAATTTTTCTCTGGTTTTCTTGACGAAGAATAGGAGAGATAAAGAAAATCTTCTTACTTACTCTTATGATCTTTCCTTAATTCTCCAGGAAAAAGAAAACTCTTTCTCATGGTAGTTATATAGATCTGTGTTCATACCTACCTCTTACTCAACAACTCATTACACACACTGTCCCAGAACACAGTTTCTGTCTCTCTTCATATAATCTAACTTCTCAATTTTAGTATTTCCCATTAGAACAAACCTTTTTAAAAGTCTTTTTAGTAGTTCAATTCTAATATCAAAAGTAATTTGCTCTTTGAGTGTTTTCCTCAAAAAGCTTCAACCTTTCAACTCTTTTCTCTCTCCTTAAGACATGAATTGTCTGTTCTTGTTCAAATCAAAGAAACCCAAATCCAGAAACCAACAAAAAGACACAAGAAAAGGAAAAGAGTTAGCACAAAACTCAGCTCCTGAACTGAGGAACAAGAGTGAAACGGAGTCGTTTAATCTCCAGACTCCTAGATCGTTGCCTTCTCCTAGAAGCATCAGAGACTTGTATGCAGTGAGAGAACAGAATCTTAGGGTTTTCACTTACGAAGAACTCAGTGAAGCTACTTATGGGTTTAACAGAAAGCTTAAGATCGGTGAAGGTGGGTTCGGTAGTGTTTATAAAGGAAAGATTCCGACCAACAAAGATTCTGATTCTTCTCCGCTTGTCGTAGCCATCAAGAAACTCAATCAACAAGGGTTACAGGTCTTCTCTCTGTTCTTTGCTCTGTTTTTGAAATTGTCACTCTGTTTTTAAATGTAAAGTCTGAAACTTTTGCTCAAAAGTTTTGATCTTTACACTTCTCTGGGTTGTAATTGTGTTATTAGGGTCACAAGCAATGGCTAGCAGAGGTTCAGTTTCTTGGGGTAGTGAATCATCAGAACATTGTGAAGCTCTTAGGTTACTGCACAGATGATGGCGAGAGGGGGATCGAGAGGCTTTTGGTTTATGAGTTCATGTCGAATCGAAGCTTAGAGGATCATCTCTTCACCCGTGGATCACACACATTACCATGGAAACAAAGACTTGAGATCATGCTTGGTGCAGCTCAAGGATTGGCTTATTTACATGAAGTTAAGGTAAAATATTTGTAAGGAAACAAAACCCATTAGAGGAAACCTGGTTTTAGATTGTTCTTGATAACTCAGGACAGGCACAATCTTAACACAATGGCTGTGTAGTAATATCGACATTGACCATGATTAGTAGATCAGGAAATGAGACATTCAGTGTCTAGTTTCTAAGTTCAATATGTGATTTGGTGGATGATGATAAGAGTGTGGTATAATTGGTTGGGCAGGTGATATACCGAGACTTCAAAACCTCTAATGTGCTTTTAAATGATGAGTTCTGTCCGAAACTATCGGACTTTGGGCTTGCAAGAGAAGGACCTCAGGGCAACAATACTCACGTCACAACTGCAGTAAGTAATCGATACTTCATACTTTCTCTGCTTACTTGTGTTGTAGGTTTTTAGTGGTGTGTATTCAGTTAGGTTTGGTTCTATTCGGTTTACATTCTTTTACAAATGTTAACATTCTTTTCTTGTTGATCATTTTCTTAGAGAGTTGGAACACAAGGCTATGCAGCTCCTGAATACGTGCAAACAGGCCATCTTCGGCTAAAGAGTGATGTATATAGCTTCGGTGTTGTGCTCTACGAGATCATAACCGGACGCAGAACCATTGAGAGGAACAAGCCAGCAGCTGAACGAAAGCTACTAGATTGGGTAAAAGAGTATCCTGCTGACAGTCAACGCTTCAGCATGATCGTTGACCCACGGCTACGCAACAATTATCCAACTGCTGGAGCTAGGAGTTTGGCTAAACTGGCTGATCTTTGCTTGAAAAAGAACGATAAAGAGCGGCCCGCGATGGAGATTGTAGTGGAAAGATTGAGAAAGATTATCGAAGAATCCGATGGTGGAGATTGTTCAGTGGCTGCGAGTAAGGAAAGTACAAGTCAAGTAAGAAGCAAGAGTCGAGTTGCTGGACCTGTGAAGGGGAGTATGAGAGGAGGAGTTAGTGTTAGAGGATGATTTTTTGAGTTTAGAAGACCTTTTTTGCAAGGTTTAGTATATAACAATAAGTCTTATGGTTTATGATTTGTTGTGGGATGAGTAGAAGAAAAAAACAGTAAGGTTATTGTGTGTTTATAAATGAGATTTAATACTGTGAATGCAGAGAAGGGTTTGCGTGTGTGTTTGCTGTTGATGGTGTTAGCGACAGATGCAATTCGATGATCAACGTTTTAAACTTGGATGTTGAAATGTGTTGCACGTATATAACAAGTAACGATCAAACATAATTTATTGCAGAAATGTAGTATTATCGTTATCGCTGAAGTGTAGATTTCTGTCAATACTCTCAATATCATCAGTCAATTCATGGCAGCAAAGTCATTAAGCATTGGAAAATGATTTTCTCACTTTCGCAGCTAGGCCTGCGGTTTTGAACTAAACTTTTTTTTTTTTTTGCTTAAAGGCTTAACTAGTTAAATAAACCTATATTTTAGTTTTTGGCTCATGTTTTGATTATTAGTTACCAATTGAAATAATTTCCAAATTAAGTTGGTTACAACTCGGTCCGATAATCGATTAATTTGGCTTTTAATATTTTTATTTTAAACTAAACCAATTTTATAACATTGATTTCTGAACTAATCTAATGATTTTTTTTTAATGACCAAAATGATTAATATAACTGAAAGTATCAAAATTTATCTAAATCTCCAGAATTTAATAAAATTAAACAGTAAAATCGTACAGTTAGTGGTTTTGATTTTTTTTTGGAAATTTTCATGTTTACCACGTTGTTTTTTTTTTTTTTTCCGCCAAGATCTTTTTAATTGATAAAACGGGCCAAGCCCAGATACATGGCCGAAGCCTACAAACACTAGAACTGAACAAGAAGCCCAACATTACTGGCTAAACCATAACAACCAAAGCCCAAAGCTACAAATCAGCCCAAATATTTTGACACCGACGCTTTGGCGGGATGCGTATCAAAGAAACTGGACACGTGGAAAGATCTGCAACGTCGGGGCTGCACGCGTCACTACTGCCTCAATTTGACCTTCACCGCCTCGAAAAGCCGCCGGAAAACCACAACCAGAACCCTCGTTTCGTCGGAGCTCAGACAACCTAAGAGCCTCCGTCAAAACCTACTCTGCTCTTCACCTCTCTAGCTTCGTGACGGAGATCATCATCAAAACAACGAGATCTTATCCGACAAGGCAAAGCCTCCACTACTTGCAACCACCGGGAAACTCTCCCATTCCAAACACGAACCCCACACCCTAATCAACAAGACTGAAATAAAATACCTAAAGCTTAAAGCCGGCGACGTAAAGCTGTGAGAGCCTTCATCCCCGGAAACTGGAGCCGGCGACGGTGAAACTGAAGAAGCTTTCACCTCCCGAAGACAAGGGCCGGCGGCGACGGAGCTGTAGAAGCCTCCGCCTCCCGGAAACGGAACTAAACTGACGAAACACCTACACCACACCATCATCTCGACACGACCGCGTCTTCACTCCAGACGCAGAACCACTACGGACGAGGTCTGACCAGAGCTCGGACAAGGCGGAGGTCAGAGGTAACAGAGGATAAGCAGAGGACTGACGATATTAGCTGAAGAACTCGGGGCTCCGGCGACGGCACGCACGCACACGCGCCGTCCGAACGCCGGACCCAAGGTGAGATCCACTTTCTCTCTCGATATGTTTACCACGTTGTTTATACTATTATTTATTTTTATTTTCATTAAAAAGATATTTTTACAAATACATTTTTCATTAAGAGATAAAGAATGATTTTGATTAATTAGAATCCTAAATGTCATATTTTAAAATTTTACTCCACCATTCGACTCTAAGTTATAAGTCTTACATTAATTGATCTTAGAATTATAAGTGTATTTTTTTCTTTTTAAAAATAAAAATAAAACTAGTTAAAGTAGAAATAAAAAATAGCAATATAAATTTGGTATTTTAGTCTTTATCTATACTGAAAGCTAGTCTTTATTAATATCATTTTAAAGTAAAGCATTTTATTCGAGATCAAACCCAAGAACACAACAGCTTAAACCAAATCTAACCCAAAAACACAACAACTTAAACCAATTAAGCTGCCACATAAGTAGTTGGTTTAGATTTATTTCAGCAAACCGAACCATCATGCTAGCCATGTAAGTTTAAGACATGTTTATCCACAGCCTCTTAGGTGAAGTTTTTAGCTTTTCTAAAATATAATTATTAGCTTTTAACTAGAAAAAAACTAAAAATATCTCCTAAATATAAAAACATAAGAGAGTGTGAATAAACATGGCCTTAAATTTCCAAAAAAAACACGTAAGTTCTCATTATTTTCTCACTGTATATTTCTCATGGTTGAACATTGAATTTTCATATTGCATATCTATTTTTTTCTTTAAAGAAACAGGAAAATTTACTCAAGCATGCCATGGACGTTAATTCACACAGGCATTTACAATTTCTTCTCCCTTCTCATACCTCCCAAAACTAAGTTATAGAAAGAAAAAAAAACACAAGGAGTAAAAAAGGATCTTTAGCTTTCTACTTTCCCTTACTTCAAGCGAAAGTAAACTGATCTTTTTACACTAAAAAAAGATCAAAAGAGAATCCAAAGACCAGCTTCCAAACAACGTTCAGACACAATCTCACTTCTTTTGTTTCTTTAACCTAATTATTATTATTATTATAGTTCCCAACCACATCATCAGACACGGAACTTCAAGCAGCAGCAACAGGTCCGTTGTGCAGAGCATAATCACTAGATCTAGTCGGAGAAGAAGAAGAAGAAGAGCTTCGTTGTTCTTTTCTCCTCATTGCTGCTTTCACAGAATAAGCCAGATTCCGTTTCTTCTCTCTCTCTTCATCTCTCTCTATCTGTTCTTGTCTACACTCTTCCGTGCAAAACGGTGTGTCTCCTCTGTAATTTACACAAACAAAAACTTTGATTTAGAATAAAATTGCAAAATGGGTATCCGAAAAATCATTTCTTTTTTCTGGGTTTTTCATAAATTCGATAAAAGGAGGAAACTTGAAACCAGATCTGATGTAAAGATCTAAAATTTTACCTGTACATGTAGATGTCTCTGTTACAACCAAGAGGTTTCTTACAGAGGAAACAAGAATCCAGGAAATGAGGCTGTTGGTTATCGAATCTGAAATCATGGAATCTTCCCGACACGACAGATCTCGGAGATGAAACTGAGTATTGATGGTAATAATAGCTTCGAGGGTAGTTATTGTGACAATAGTTCGTGTTTCTAAGACTGTTCATTCTAGTGTAAGAGAGAGGATGTGAAACGACACCGTTTTGTGAGTTTCCACCACCAGAAAACCCAGCTTCCATCTCCGATAAGGAAGAAGCTAGATCACCATCTTCTTCAATGAAATAAGGGTTTCTCGCTGAAACATCCATGTTTCTTCTGGTTTAGAGAGAGAGAGAGAGGTTTTGTGGGTTGGTTGAGGATTTGTGAAGAAAAGTGTGAGTGGGAGAGGTTTTTATAGCAAAAGGATCTTTTGTTTTCTTTTGGGGTTTAAGAGAGAGGAAGTAAGAAACAAGGGGCGAATTTTGAGAGAATCTATTGGCTTTTGTTGTAACCAGAAACCTTTCTTTACATGTTTTGAAAGTATAGAAATAAAATCGAAAACCACTTTGTTATTTCCAAGAAATACTTTATTGACACATAAGGAATAATACTTGAGGCGTTACAAAATAATTTATTCGTGACTTATTCGTCCCGCAGTTTCAGAGGAACTTATAGTAAAAATGTAAAACATATATTTTCTCCATTCTATTTTAAAGAGAGTAGAATAGGTTAATATAGGGCTGGGCACAAAACCCATAATCCGAAATCCGAACCGAACCCAAACCGAAAAACCCGAACCGTATTCGGTCCAAAAATGTAAAAATACCCGAATGGATCTTGTAAGGTGTTACAAACATATCCGAACCCAAAGTGTTATTAACCGAACCCGAACGGGTAATCCGAAAAACCCGAAAGCCCGAAAAATCCAAAAAAATATCTGAAAAAACCGATTCGAATGTCCAAATTAATATGTAATATAAATATATGAAAAATATATATGCTTCAAATATTGAATTTCTGATATGATATCTAACAATTAGTGTTTAAAATTTAAATAAATACCTTAAATACTTAATTATATATAAATAAGTATATAATTTTAATGTTTTTCTTTTAAATTTTAGATTTTACTTCATGTATATCCGAACCGATCCGATATAATCCGAACCCGAACGATATATGGTTACTTTATGGGTTTTAGGATGTGATACAAAACCGACCCGAAACCGATGTGTTATATCCGAACCCGACCCGTATTTGTAAATTTACTAGAATGGGACCTATGAAATGTATAAAATAGAACCGAAATCCGAAAAATCCGATCCGAATGCCAACGGGTACCCAAACACCCAGGCCTAGGTTAATACTTTACTATACTCGGGCAGCATTACAGACTGTATAACATGTTTTACTCAACGTGAAAAATAGGTATATAGCTAAACTGTATAACATATTTAAGCCATTTTCAATAGCATACTATTTTCTCTCTCTATAATTTACATTAAAATAGAATAATTATATTAGATATATTAATTTTTGTTAATGGTTTATTCTATTTTAACTTAAATTATAGAGGAAAAATAGTATACCGTTTGAGATGTCTTTAAATAAGTAAAATTAAGTAAAATATAATTAATTGTTTTCACAATGTGAATAAAATATACTTTGTATTCACATGCATGATCTCATTTTTATGATTTGTGTTTAATTTTACCCAAACTAGAGTTAATTATCAAGATAGTGGAACAGTCAAGATTTGTAATATGCATATCGGTGTTACAAAAAATGTTTTGTACTATGCATATCTTAGTTTTCATATTTCCAAACTAAAAAAAAAAAAGTTTGAACAGCAGATCACATCCGTCCAAGCGGAAAAAGGTGTAACGTATTGGTGAACGTCTTCGAGGTGTAGCAAAACAAGAGGAAGCAACAAAAAAAGCGGCAATATTGTAATTAGAAGAAATATTAAAGGACGTGAAAGTAAATAATCAAATTCCCTAAAACATAGGTCCCACCAGCACTTGGGTGCCGATGAAGAAAGAGATCATGGCGATTCGGGGGGGGACTCAGGCGCGTGGGTCTTTTAATTTTTTCAAAGGCGTTACCGTAATGACGACATCACTTTTCTCCTTCTTTCACGATAAAAATGATAAATATATTGTTTTAATTTTTTTCACACCTGATTTATTTTTTAAGAAATTAATAAACCTGTCGTTTTGTCTCCTTTTATGAATTTCCGTGATGAATGACGTTTTTGGCGAAGACTTTGAGGAGCTTGGTGGGCTGCAAAATGATAGTGGTGCATTAAGGGCATCTCCAACCTATAAATATAGTATAAGTGTGACTGTGACTAGTTGTGTTTTGACGGCAGGATTATCCCAGGATCTTAGTGGGTTTCTTAGGTATAGGGGACCCACAATTTTGTTAAAACCGGTAACAAAACTTACCAAATAAGAAACCCTTTTTTGTGGTTTCTTCAACTGTTTGCGGGCCCATGCACATGTGGCGGTCCGCAATTGGTTCAATTTCAATTTTTTTTTTTTTTAAAAAAAAAAAACTTTTTTAAGAAACCCTTGAGGGGTTATAGGGATAATGATGGCCTGATATATATACTGCAGTAAAAGAAATAGTCATAAAATAAAACAATTTGTTCGACTCCTACTCCTATAGTGTGGAAGAATAGTGTATGCGTAGTGGAATCGATTTGGGACAGACAATGGATACAATGTAAATGTTCTCTAAAATTTGATGATGATTGATGAATGGTACGTTGCATGTATAAAATAATACTAGTATACCAAATATTACAGAACGGTGCTGATTTATGAACGATAATGTAATATCTCAAATTGTGATATATGAAAAAAGTTTAAAAGAATTGATTTAGTATTTAGATCATCAAAATTGACTTATTTTGTTTTGTCATATATTCGTATAGAATTTCAGGATTAAGCGTGTTTGGGCTGAAATAACGAAATGATGGTGACCTAACGGAAAGTGATTCGCGATACCGTGCGAGAGAGGACAAAATACGGAGAAATGTCGGACGGTGATTACAAGGTTAGTAATCAATAATTTCGAGTATTTGAAAAAATTTACGCACCGACCATTGGAACCGAATAGAACCCATGAACCAAGAGAGCGGACATGGATGATCCATTAACCGTGGACGGTCAAGATGTTACAAATAATTTTTTATATTTTGTTGTGGATTATCAAAATCGGATCTTCGGTGCAGACAAAATAAAGATTTTAAATAAAAAATGCATCATATATTCATAAGATACTACATCAGAACTAGGTGATGATAGTTTAATGGCAGATGAGTTATAAGTTGCTAAATAACATGGATTTGAAGACAATTCAATACATTTTATCATTTGGTCATGTGAATATGAGTATTTTGCTTAGAGATATCCCAAATTAATCAATATATATATAATACACCACCAATATATGGCAAAGAAAGATGAATAATATATAACCCTGATGTAAAGTATAAACCACACTTAAAATATAAACCACTCAGGTACAGATGCTGTGGAATCTGACACTTTGTTTATCAAAATGGCGAAGTGCATGGTTTGTAAATTTGAATTCTAAAAATTATGTGACTAAAACTCATCAGAAACCAAAAAGGCAAAATTCATTTCATTATTTCAGTATATTGCATTTTTCTTTTGAATATTAGTATATTGCATATTTCTACAAATACACTTTTCTTAAAATGATGATATAAGGATGTTTGGTACGCTACCTACAACCACTTCAAACGAACTTAAAGATCCACACCATTACTAACATTCTATCGAGTCACCAACACCGTCCCAATTGTTGTTGCACCACAAAATATCTTTTTTTTGTCAAAAAGAAATAACTGATATGGTGTGTAAATTTATATATCACAAGTAAATATTTGGGGACAAAACTTTTGCTAGCTAGATTTCCAAGTGGCCAAGATTTTAACGTGCAGGATAATTTACATATAAATTACTATAAATCAATAACAACTACTACACACTAGAAAAAGGTTTTTTGTGTTTCAAAAAAAAAAAAAAAAAAAAAAAAGAAAAAGGTTTCAAATCAGATCTTTTATAAAGTATAATATATGGGCAGAAACCAAGATGGCCTTGGTGTGTGATACACTCAACACACGCTAAGGAATACGTGCAAGCAAATATTTTAACAAGGTAACGTCGCACACTTGCGCAAGGCTCCGATGTTAACAAACCCCACTTGTTTTGTTTTTGTCTTGGAACGAGTATAAAACAAATTGCAAATGCAGTATCCTATTCCATTTTAAATTACATTTTTTTCATCCTATTACTTTGCATATAGTTTCGTAAGTTCTTTTATTTTGGAACCCTACCAATGTTTTATAATAAAATAAATCTTTACACCTTTAATTATTTATTTCCGTGACGTCAGTCTTTTTCTGTCCTTTTCTCTTTACAAATTCGTTTTACTCTTCTCTCTTGTCGTTTCCCTCCTACACTACATGACGTGGACCCACCGCGAAGCCATAAGTAAGGGCCCACTTATGAGCTAATGCATTTTTACCTACATTTGAAATATTCATATCTTTTTAAAAAAACAAATTGTTCATATCTTGACGTGGTTGAAAACTTATATTTGAAATGAGAAACCATAATTCGACTATTCTTTACACGATTTCGATATAGATAATCAATGTAGATATTTTAAATAGAAATATAAGAATTTTTAAAATTACGATTGTTAGCGCATGAATACTTATTTATAATCTTCTAACTAACTGTTTTTCATATTCTCGTTTAATGTAGAAGACATTCATATAAAATAATTTAGTGGTTTATGTACGTAGTTAGAAATCATATTTGTGTATGCAGCTAATTAATTATTTGGGTCTATCTAATTAATTATGGAATTGATGTTTACTTTGTAGTTATTTTATTTGTCTAATGTTTCGATTTGAATCACAGAAACTTTCAAAACAAAACTGTGGGTAACTTAGAGCATCAGTCTGTCAACACCCAACAGTTCAAAATTGTGATGTCATTTGCAATACTGTTTGATTCTTGATATATGAATCTACGCTAGCAACTAAGAGCATCCGCAACGGTGAAATCCACCGGTAACTCTTTCACTATTCACTTTTTTTTTTAGAATTAAAAAAATAATAAAAAATATATATATATTAACTAATCGTGAGTCGCCACGTGTCGCAGAGACCCACAAACAGTGTAAGGATTCCCTAAGGATCGATCATTAGGAAAGGGTTTTAAGTATCGAATCCTTAACTATTCATATGGTCCACCAATTATTTAATTATTTTTTCTTAAAGACTCCGCGCTAAGGACCTTCCATTACGGATGCCCTAAAAGAAAGATTTATTTATACTACTATAGTAATACAATTTTTAAATATAAAAGGTGCAACTTTATGAGGTTTGTGTATTTTATCAACCACTCCTCTTTGCCGGGTATTTCTCGGGAATCCATCGCCCCTAGACTCAATTGTATGAAAGTTTCTCATTTTTATATCAAATATAAGAAAATATTCTAAGACTTGTAGCAAAATACAAAAAAAAAACAATATTACTGGTTTTTGAGAAAATGAATAAATGGTATTTTCAGGAAAAAAACAATATTACTGTTTGAACTTTTAACCTACGTTTTCGGCTGTTCGAAAATATTTAGCACACAGAAAACAAAATATAATGTTTAGATTTCTTTGAATAACACATATGACCATTTTGCTTGCTACACGGCATATGGTCATAAAATTCGTATCTAATTATATATTCCTCGCCAAAGTATGATTATAAAAGCTAGTATATTATCAAATCATATAATAAAATATGTAAAAAGTATGTATAATATATCTGGTCTCATTAAAACTGAAGTGATGCATAGGTTTCTAGTGAAGGATCGAATTCGGGTTGGGTTTTTGGCTCTCGAATCGACACTTAACCACGACGGCTTGGTTAAAAAATTGCTTATGTTAAGTCATAGTTAACATTTTGTGCTAATTGTTCGGTTGAATGTTAAAAGTTTGATAGTGTGATGATAATACGGTCGTTTTATATATAATGATAATAAAGAGACATTGATAAAAGTGATCATTGCTTTGCTGAGTTCGTTACATGTGATGTGTTTTATAAAAGAAGTTGGAGTTGCAACCAATGTGGCGCACCATGGGCCATTATTGGTGTACATTGCTCGAGTACATGTACCAAATACATTAAAAATAAATGAACCAAATATAGAACATCTTTATAATTAGTTAATTGAATAAATATTTGTATATGTTAGACTTGCTCAATCCAGGAACACACTTGGTTTGTTGTAGATTCCCAAGCATTAGGTTGGCTAAAGCATACCTAGTTAACAACTCTTGGATCCACCAGTTTGGAATTTAGCTAAACACTAACATATTTGAACAAATCAACATTCGATTTGGTATTTTCCACCTTTATTTTTTGCTTACAATTAGCTGGTTTCAACTTACCCTTGTTTATAATTTTTTTATAATATTTTGTGACATGTTTAAACATGATAAATAAACAAATATCGTTTATATCAACCTTTAGGGCTTTAATGGTTATTTAGTTGCGATATTTCTTGGTCTAGTGGCCGATCCAAAAAAGATTTGTCATAAAATTTAATTTCCAAACTTGTCAAAATGTTACGGTTTAAAGTTTGTTTTGAAGATTACCGAAAAAATAATAATAATATCGTGTGATTGATATAAGAGATGTACGAAATTTCTCTAGTCTTTACAATATATTTAAAGCATCAAGCATGCAAGGTTTTAAATGATGTAGACTTTACAACAACTCCTACCCTACACTCTTTTTATAATTATTTGCTGTGTATACCATCAAGATAACCAAACATCAAAACTTAAGCGGTGTAAATCTCAAACAACTCACACTCAAAAAAATACTCACACTAAACGTTATAGTTCATCTTCTGCATGTCATGATTAAAAAAAATATAAGCTGAATTTGGAGTTTTGATTTTTCTGTTGATGTTGTCTTGAAAGCGAGATGCAGAGCTCATAACTTGTGGATGGTGGTTTACAATCTGTTCTTAAATAATGAAGAAACCAAACAGTTTTACTTTAGTCATGATCTAAAATCTCTCACAATAAGTGATCTCTCAGTTCTAAATTTTAATTATCGTTGTAAAGAAATTTTTTTTTTTTTAAAATAGGTATCGTTTTATGATTTAATGCAAAATTTATTAAATATATATTTTTATTGATTAAAATATGATAAATTTTTAAATAATTATATTTTTATTTTTTAAAAATATAAAATTAAATATTTTTTTAATATATATGGAAAAACTTAAACTCACAACTAAAATGAAACGAAAATAATAGTTAGTACTTAATTAATTTATGGGTAACATAACGAATTGCAATTGCCCATATGTGTGTTTTTACCCTTTACTATGTCATCAACGCATCAGTATGCAACATATTGTCTTTTTTTTTAAACTCAAACGAACTCAAACCACGGAACATATGAATATAGTGTATTTTGTGAATATTTGTTCAGATCAGTAGATCTATTCTTTAGGTTAAAAATTTCAGACTAAGAATAGTTGACATTTTAGTGATTATACAAAGCTTATAGATAATCAATTGTGTATGGAAACATTAATTTGGAAAGCTTGTTCATGAGTGAATGCATATAAAATACTATATAGTATGCTTCGTGAACGACGGCACACCGTGAAGCAGAAGCAGCCACGTAGAACCTAAAGCGGCAACAAAACGTGTCATGCGAAAACTGAACCTCTCTTCTTTTTCAGTTTTTATTTCGAGAACATGCAGATACGAAATAGTTTAATGCGATTCCTGTATTTAATTTCGTGTAATATTCTTTCGTGTCAGATGTATCTTGTTTTTGTAGTTAAAGCCACTTAACTCTAATATTCTTGGTCACGCCATTCATCAACATCTTTTCAGTTATGTTATTGGAGTTTTTCTCCTTGCGCCACTTGCTACGTTCTTCAGGTCGTATATCTATTTTGGAAATGTAACACATGTGACATGTTCATGATCGTTTTCTATTTTATGAATACATGAGAACATATATTGATATTACCATATTTAAATTATTTTATGAATACATGAGAACATATATAAATTAAGCTATCAGATGAAAAAAATAAGCTATCAATATCTGTTTTGTTTTTCCTGCTCAACATATCATTCATACAAATTGTATACTAAAAATTTATTCATGTTTTATACTCTGTAGCATATATTGAAACATCAAAATAATATTGAAATATGCAATTAATGATTGGTTCACCCCCTGACATTAATGTAATTCAAATTCGAGACATGCAGTGTGGTAGCTAATCCACTCTGTAGCACTAAGTGCATTTTTATTGAGATCGACCGGATCAGTCAAAAGGGTTTATAAAAAAAAAGCATATTGAGACATGCGATTGAACACCAAAAAAGTAAAGTTATATATAAAAACATAATTTCTAAAAGAAACAGCTCTACTACACAATCTCTTTCATGAATTTGGGACAAGGCAAACCTTCAGTCATGAGTTCGAAGCATGCCATGAACTAAGCTGGTACAAATTGGCCAAATGAAAAATGAACTATATCTTAGGCCTCATTAGAAAATTAACCAAGTATTGTCTCTATGCTTCAGTCCAAATATCTTTAAATTCTCCAATCCACGTGTAATCATTTAAAAATTCATTAACAATTAAATTACTTAAATTTCATATTCAGTAAACTCCTCTTCAAGATTTATTTTACAAATTGATTATTGAGGTTCAACCAATTGCCTTTAACCGTTTCAAGATTTGTTTTGAAAGAAAAAGAGTTTTGTCTAGTTAATCTTTTCACTTTTAGTTTTGTAAAATTTTCAATTTGGTTGTCTATAAAACTAAAAATAGTTGTTTAGATTTGAGTATATAATAACCCAAAAGACAATGAGTCATCTGTGACCTGATGATATATGAAAATAGGGGAAATATGGCACTGGACTAATTCTGTTAAATATGGGCCATTGTGACCTGATAAAACTCATTGGGTTACATTTGGGCTGCACATCAGTCTTGATCACCACTTTTGGCACATGTCACCATTGGATTTTTTCCAACTTTTAAATTCCGACGGCAACATCATATTCACCCCCGGCCGATATTATCATGTTCTCAATGTCATAAACCGAAAAACTTCTCAACTGATTCAAATCATATTATCATATTATGTTACTATTCATTTGTAACTATAGACGAATATATGCATTATGCCCTTGGTTCTATTTTCGATAAAAAGAATGATTTGTATTATCAAGTTGATCCTGGACTTGGAGAAGATTATGATCTGGTTCAAACTCTTCTAAGTTAACAAAAAAAAAAAACTATGGACGAGTAAGCCGTGCGTCTATCTTCATTTTGTGTGTGTGTGGTCATATCATATGAATGTACTTGATTCTTTTTCAAAGATACATGTAAACCACTTAGAGATGCCATGTCATATTGCATATTGTTTGTTTTCACATAAACAGTTCGTTTACATTATTGTCACGTGAATTTAAAAGTCTATTGATGCAACTCATCGAGAAAGCTGTCTCACCAAACTTGGAATATATCAAAGCGTTGGCTCAATTCTCTTATTTTTCCTAGATTAATTAGTTTTATATGATTTAATTAGTAATTTTGAGTCTCGATCGTTCCTTCATGTCTTTGCATCATTGAATAGGCGGTGCATTATCACATCCTCATGGACCCTCTAATTATAATAGTGTTCCATATCGCAACATTCTTTTTATGTTTATATTTATTATTATTTGGTCTTTTGTTTCGTGCCAATTATGTTCTATGCTGTCATTATTGACACAAACACGGTTTATAGGTTTGAGAAATGTGATAAAGAAAGGAAGTTTAGGTGTTTTGTGATTTGATAATCGAAAAATGCGTACCAAAATTTACTAAAAGTTTGAACGAACTGACACATCTAACGAGCACTTAGGATATTTTTATTAGAGGTCTCTTAGCAGAAGTTTTTTATTTTATTAAGAGACGTTTTTTAATTTTTAACTAAAAAACTTAAGAACCGTCTCTTGAATAAGAGATTTAAGAGCCGTCTCTTAGCCAATTTTTTTTAAAAAAAAAATAAAAAAAATTAAAAGAGTCAAATTAAATTAAGAAACTCACCTTAAGAGACCGGGGATAAACATGGCCTAAATGAATCCATTTGTAAACTATTTTTGAATTAGTGAAATCATTGTAAGGGATTTACGATTAGGCATAATTATATATGGGTACAACTTTATTTTAAAAACATAAATATTTAAGTTATTCGTATAACTAGTTTAAGCTATTAGCATATGGGTAGAGACATGGAAAGGACTATAAAATTATCAATTTAGTTTATTTATGCAGGTATGAGTTGGTCTTCCACTTTCCTTGATTTAAGACAAAAGCAGTCTCATGTTTACCGACTTAATGACCCCTTTGTTTTACCATTTTCAAATGTGAACAAATCTACCTTTGATCATTAAAGTCTTTGTTTAATTATCACATTTTTTAATTTGGTCTCGCAAGTTTATTGACATCTTGTTCTTTGTAGAAGTTTACATTCTTCTCTTCTAACACATACTAGTAATTAGTTTTTGGATTGAGATTTTGCATAATTAGTCTTTACTTTTCATATTATCAGTCTTTTTCAGTTAGCTTCTAGTCTTCAATAAATCAAGATCGGCAGCACTATACTTATACCTATATTTAGGTTCATTATTTATAATTTTTTTATAACAAAATTTCACATTAAAAAAATTTATGGTAATAAGATCGTGCTTCATTGAATTGAATTTGTTGAAATTTTAATATATCTAAACAATAGAACTATATTGTAAAATATCAACTATAAATAATCTTAAACTTTAATATAAAATATATCTTAAATATAAAAATCTAAAATCTCAAAAGCCATAAAACGTAAATCCTAGTCCTAACAAAAATAAACATTACTAAAACACACAAGTATAAAATAATACAATATAACACTGCTGAATTATAATTTCTACAATTAAATTAAATATTTATATACATATAACAAACGTTTATGCTGTGAAATATATAAAACCATATGTCCACGGTTTATTAGCTATTACATTGTTCCAGGAAAACAAAAGAATTTCTAAAGAAAGAAAATAAGATCACTGCATGTGGCTATGTACTATGCATATGAACATCAGCCTCTCATATATATTAAGCTTCAAGGATGAAGAAACTACTAAAACGATGAATTTAATTACGTAGATTGTTTTTCATTAAATAATCCACCGCAGGGCTTGGAGGGCCCATTAAAGAAAAGTCCATCAAGAAAAGAAAACCTCCACGCTTGAATTCTTCAAGCTAAGGCAAACCGGACAAACTCGCACGGAGCCGTCGCATCCCTTACAAAGAATCAAATGGCGACACGGCAGAGCAAGCACCGTCGCCGATCGCCGCCGGCAAATCCTACAACTCGGTCCAACCAATTCGAACCGATCAGGATCAACGTAAGCCGATTCAGCGTCTTCGGCTTCATCCACACCGTCTCCGCTTCTTAATTTTGGTTCCGCCGCCGTGACTCCGCCTCCTTGAGCAACGGCTTGATGCAGTCGAGCTTGTAAAGACGTCGCTTCGGCTTCTCTCGCCGCTGCTCTCACCTGCCATGCACGTGACTCCGCTTCGATCTGAGCCGCACGTGTTTTGAGCTCAGCGTGACGACGCGTGGCTTTCTCGACCTCCGCTTCTTTCTCTCTTAATTTATGCCGAACTGATTCTTCCGTCGTTCTCAGAAGCTCACGATAGTGCCTCTCACTAGTGTCCGCTAACATGTGCCTCAGCTGCTCGCCCTTTACAAATGAAAAAAAAACTGTAAAATATTTTTACCTTGACAAAGAAAAAACTTGTTTAAAACATTTTCAATATAAAACTCTTTTCTCTAAAATGTAAGTTTATAACATAGTTCAATTTACTCTAATTTAATCATGGGTTCAATTTACTCTAATTTAATCATGGGAAAATGTCAAACATACCATATTTTTATTATCATTTTAGGATATAAAATTTAGGATTTGAATTAATGTAAGAGTTTTTTATCTCTTAAAAAAATGTATTTTTGAAAATATTAAAAGTAAAAATGAATAATGATTCTAATAATGTGATAAACATGATTTTTTATTATTATTTGAAATAAAAATAAAATAGTAAATAAAAATAAAATATTACTTAATATGTTTGAGAAAATAAGATTTTCTAAATTATTCACATTTGTTAAAAACGTAATAATTTTTTAAACTTTAATTTATTATGTACTTTCCTATACAAATTTTAATAACTATTTATTAATAAAATTTAATCTATTTAAATATTTTTAATTAACATTTCTCAAAAATATACAAAGCGTCTTAAAAATATAAAAAATCTAGTTTTATGTAACAAAAAGTTAGAAAATTCTAATTTTAAGAACGGAAAAATATTTCATTTATAGAATAAACCCTTTTTACTATGTTATATAGGAAAAAATCGAATGAGATTCAACATTTTTATTCGGTTTCACTTTGAAATAAAATATGAAGTGAAATTAGAGATGTTCTCGCATGTAATTTTCAGTAAAAAAAATAGTTACCTGGGTTTGAAGATATTTATCTAATTCATCCGGTTGCCGTTTGATTTCTCCGGCGATATCTCCGGTTATCATCGGAAAAGATGATGAGTGTGATTGTCCCTGAGACAAACGAAGACCGGTGGATACTACATTAGGATTTTGTCGACTGGTGATTAACTGAGGCGGAGCATACGGCGGAGGGTTCATCGGAACCGCCGTATTTTCTAAATCAATCACCGACGAGACTTCTCTGGCTCGCTTTCTTGTATCAACCCCTGTTTTTTTTCCGACAATCGTAAAACCGTGAGATAACCGGTTTATTTTTATGATAACCAATCGATTTGGAATTAGAAGTCAAACCGGTGGCGATGGAAGGAAACTGAGACCTTTGTAGCTCCGGTGAAAAATCATTCACTTCTTGTCCGTTTCTAAGAAACCGAAACATCAAACATATGAATACATACTCGTAAATAAATAAATATATATCGTACAAATATATAGAGAGAGAGTACTTGTTGAGGAAGAACATAGTAGAAGAAGGATGGTGATGAGAATGAACAGCCATGAACAGGTGAAGATAAAAAAGGAGGAAGCTTCTTAATGAGAATCTTTAATATGTATAAAATCACACAAAAGATGGTGTTGAAAGTGGTGAAGATTGGAACTTTGCTTCGGGAATGTAATTTTATTTTTGTTTTGTGGAAGAAATATTACAAAAAAGATTATGAGAGGTGAAGAGGAAGGAGGAATGGAATGGAAACGAATGAAATGGAAGTTTTTAAGGGAAGGCTTTAAAGTCTTTGTATAATGCACAGAGTAAAAGCATGATTCTCCATTTATTATACACCCCATGTTTGAATACTTGAATCGCATATATATTTATTTATTGGAAACGGATATTTATTTCTCCAGATGTATATACTTATATAGATTTGTCGATTGTAGTAGTTTTTTTACATAAAACAAAGTGATCAATTAAAATTAAGAAAACAAACTATAATAAAATCTATAAATTAATATTTGATAAATTAATAAAAATATTACATCAATAAATTTAACTAGTTATGAATTAAGTTAATGTGATTTATGATACAATTCGATAAAATAATAAGATAGTAAAATTTTGAAAACATAATATATAGTTTCAATATATATATATATATAATTAATAATTTGTGTATATAAAATGTATATAAATATAAACAATATATGTTATAGTTTGATATATTTATGAAACATATTTAGTTATTTACTGATAGAATCAAATATGATTAAAATGTTATTTTATATTTTTACCCTTAAAATATATTTACAGAAAATATTCTATACACAAAATAATATAAAATTTATATCTATAAAATTTAATCATATACCGTAAAATCAAGTATTTTTCTTATTTTTATATTATATACTTTAATATATATAGCTTAAAAATAATTTTTCTGTAAACCAATAACTCTATAATTAATAAATATCAAATCTTAATATTATTAATTTATAGAATTTTTTATTGCAGTTGTAAGTATCAAAGTTCAATGTTTATATATGGTAGCTATTCATAAGTTAGAAAAGAGATATTTACAATTATATTCCTTTGCATATATGTTATTTAGCTTATAATTGAAATTTGAACATGTTGCTTATAATAAAATTTTGTTTTAAAATTCTATATAAATCATATTTTGCTTGCTTTTTAGTTTTTTGGTAAAACTAAAATAAAAAGACGTAGATAATTTTTTTCCTGTACCTAGCTATAGGAAAGCAGTAAATTTTTAAAGGAGTTATAGAAAGTTCTACAATTGTATAACTTTTTGGTACTTATATATATTCAGCATAAAAGTGATTAGCTTATATTTTGTGACTTATGACATATTTTTTTGAATAAATGTTAAATTTATTTCTAAAAAGCTTTTTACATCGTGTGTAACTTAGTTTCCAAGTAATAAAGAATAATGAATAGACTTTTAAATAGATTTAGTGAGTGTCTGTTATCTTGATCCAAACCATACCCACAGTCCCTCCTTGTATTTGCTATCCCCTCTTCTATTGATCGTCGATAATCGATTTCTGATGACATATTTTAGCATATAGTAGCATACAATATTGAAATTTAATTGCGCTATAATTTGTTTGGTAAAGCACATATGCAAGCAACAACTTTTTTTTTGCCTTTTCCACCAAATGAAAGACACAATTTTTTTTAATAAATAGTATAAAAAGATAGTACAGAGTTTAAATATTAATTTATTATTATATTATAAATTATAATCATTATATATTGATTTTAAAAACCGATAAATACAACTTATCTTATTAAAATCCCCATATGATAATTATATTTGTACAAGCTGTTGATCATGCCAATAAAATCGTATCATTTTATTTGTTTGTCAGCTCTTAATTTTTTTTGTTTTACTAAATACAGGTCGTATTATTCACGATTGTGAATTAGGTATAAGATGCAAACTAAATTTACATGAGTTTGAATTAAATAAAATAATGACATTGCAGGTAACTGACAGAGACATGGTATATACTTGCGCGCGAACACGCACACATATATTATTGTGTGTTTGTACATTATTCATGACGGAACAGAAATCTAACAAGTAAATAAGTTTGTACATTATCATGAGCGGAACAGAATCAAGTAATAAGCCTTCTAAACAAAGATAATCAACAAGTTTTATCAAAAATAAACTGCAAGTTACGAGCATGCATGTTGTATTTTATAGATATTAGGTGGTTTGTTTCTCTTTGCTTAACCTAATGATTTCCAAACAAATTGATTAGTTTTGAAACATTAGGCGAGGAAGACACATATAATAGGATCGGTAGGAGGAATTTGGTTGAGGTTTAAACTAATATACAGAAAATACACATCTGACATAAATTTTGTTATACTAATAAAAATATGATTAATGTAAGAATCAATTTTACTATCGCCTAACTGAGCGTCAGCGATGACCATTAGACTGTTATTCTTGATTTGACCAAAACGAAGTATTAGGTCACTAAACTAAAAATTTAATTGGTTGCTCAGAAAAAAAACTAAAAATTTGCTAATAAAATAATATTAGTAATATACTAGGTTGCACAGAAGTTTCGTCAGACATCCGCTTCCCGCTTCGAAACCGAAATCGGAATCAGAATCTTGTAGAAACTTACGGAATCTCGCTTCCAAAAACGTTTAAAATATCCTATTTAAAAACACGTTGAAATTTTACGATTCCATTTTGAAATCACGTTTCTAATTAAAAACCACAATGTCAAAAATAAAGAAATTAGAAAATCATGTGTGTTTTTATACAAAATTTAAAATTATTTACATAGTGAAAATAAAAATATTAAAATATTAAAACTAATATTAAAATTATTTTTGTGCATTAGATTTTTTTATAAAGATGTATCATACATAATCAAATCAATTGTGTCAATTATTTTGAAATATTAAAAAATTAGTTGGATAATAATTTTTATAAACTTAATTTATTTATATTTTACAGTTGTAATATGAAATCATTTAATTTTAGTATAAATAAATAAATGATTTATTAATTTAAATCATATAGTTTTTAAAACTATATATTTATAAATTTACATATATATATAAATAAATAAATGTGTGTGTATGTCTGTGTGTGGACATAAGTTTCCAACACATTCCCGCTTCCTACTTTATAAAAAAAAATCGTTTCTACGCTTCCACATGGTTCCGTTTATGCACATCCGTTTTCGTTTCTATGTAACATAGGTAATATACTCCTTGCATTTAAACAGATGTGTAACAAAATATCTTTACAAAAATAGTTATTTTATGTTTCTATGTAAAACTTACAAATTTTAAAAATATTAATTAAAATCTATTAAATTTACTATTAGTAAAAGTTATTAAAAATTAATAATTACAAAATAGTACATTATAATAATAATTTAATATTTTTCTATATGTAAATAATAGAAATTTATCTTTGGAACATAATATTTCCAGTCTTTCAAATTATTATATGTTCTTAGAATTTTTACACTAATTAAAAACATATCAAATTTTAATTTTCAATGCATTATTTTCCATAGTTAAACTATTTTCTATAAATTTTAATCAATAAAATTTTGATAAATAATTTAGAATTATTTATTTACTATTAATTAACATATTAAAAATACAAAATATATTTTTTTGATATAATTTTTTTTAAAACCTGGATATTTTCGGAAGGAATAGAGTACTATATAACAAAATAGTAATGGAGTCGTAACACACTTTTGGGTTTGTCCTTTAAAGGAGCCCACAACACCAAATTGCAAATTCTTGAGCAAACTTCTTGAACTTTCATTTATTATCTTCCTAATAAATCATGTTACTTTCACTTTTCAACTTCTCGTACTCATCACCCAACAATCTCATCTTCCGTGTTTCCTCCTATTCTTTTAAATATTATATCCATATATCAAAATTATATTTCGATGCTTCAAAATGTATGTAGTTTTAATTAAAAACATTATTAATATAAAATAATACTTTTTTTAAAAATTATGATTCGATATATAATTTTAACCAATCATAAAAAACTTTACATTATTTAATTAGTCACATAATATTCAATAAATTCAAAATTGTATTGAAATATGAAAACGACTTATATTTTGAAAAAAAAACAATTCTTCTAAAACTACTCGTATCACAAAAATATAAAAAACCCAATGCATAATATCGGATTCCATGGATTTTTGTTTGAGTGCTTTATATGTGAAGGGTTTGCGAGGATATTTCTTACGCAAACTTGCTCACATTTGAGATTAGCTGGATGCTTAAGCGAACTCAAGTATCTGATGCCAAATCGAAAACAAATATATTTTGGTTGGTTGGTGCATGTGACTTTGCTTCTTCAAAACATCAGTGTGTATATCTAGAGTGCGAATATCTGGTGAAGGTTAGACAAGTACTAGTTATTTTAATGAGATGTTCTAGTTGCTTAGAATACTTTCTATTTAAAGTTTATCTTGTACATGCATATCTAATATAGGTGAACTTACTCCATAGTTGGATTTGGTGTT
>CAJHQP010003641.1:0-64743 GCA_905132765.1 Moricandia arvensis
TTATATCGATTTGGTTTTCCGGCTTCTACATTCAATACCCAAGATCCACAGAGCACTCTACTCTCTGTCAACATGTCTAGTGTGACTAAACTCACCAATTTCAACTATGTAATGTGGAGTCGGCAAGTTCGTGCCTTGCTTGAAGGCCATGAGCTTCAACACTTTATCGAGGATACAAATACGGCACCACCGAATATCACGCGTGATGGCGTTTCTGTTCCAAATCCGGCGTTTGCCCCATGGCGCCGTCAAGACCGACTTTTCTACAGCTCGATGATAGGGGCCATTTCTTTACCAATTCAATCGGTGGTGTCCACTGCAAATACTACCAGAGAGGTCTGGTCCACTCTTGCCACTACGTTTGGTAATGCTTCTAGGGGTCATATTCGCCAGCTCAAACTCCAGACTGAGAGATGTGTGAAAGGAACTAAAACCATTAGTGAGTACCTACGGGAGATCAAATCTAAATCTGGTGATCTTGCTCTTCTAGGCAAGCCCATGGATCATGAGGATCTAACTGAGAGGATTCTCGCCGGCCTTGGTGATCACTACAAGCCAGAGATTGATGCCATACATGGAAGAGATACTCCCATTCCATACGCTGAATTGTATGAAAGACTGGTGAATAGGGAAGCAATGATTCTTCACACTGAAACATCTGTTGTTACACCAGTCGTAGCTAATGTTGTTGATGCTCGGCCAAGAAATCAGAACCGTAACCACAGTAACAACTACAATCCCTCTCGCAGCAACAACAACACCAACAACAACTCTGCTCAGAATCGAAACTATGGTAACAATAACAATACAAACTCAGGTCAATTTTCTAAACCATATCTTGGGAGATGTCAAGCGTGTGGAGTGCAGGGACATAGTGCAAGTTTTTGCCCAGAATTTCGTATGATCAGAGGCTCAGCTCAAGCTCAAACGTATCCTGTGTATCCTCACCATGTCTCTCCCTCAGACTTGGCAACAACAAACACCATTCCAACCATGGAGACCACGTGCAAATGCTGCAATGCTATCAGACTCATCGACATGGCTACTTGACTCAGGCGCCTCCCATCACATAACTTCTGATTTAACCAATCTCTCAGCTCATAATCCATATCCTGGAGGTGATGATGTGCGTCTTGGTGATGGATCAGCATTACCAATTACACACTCTGGTTCTTTCTCTACTTCCTCCTACACTCAACCCTTCTTTTTCAATAATGTTCTCTGTGTTCCCTTGCTTGATAAAAATTTACTTTCTGTTTTCCAATTATGCAAGACTAATGATGTTGCGGTCACATTTACACCAACTTACTTTCAGGTCAGGGACTTAGCAACGGGGGCTCTCCGTTTGGAAGGAAAACCTAGACAAGGTACCTATGAATGGCCCAAATCGCAAACCACTTCTCCACCATCTCTTGCTTTTGCTTCAGCTGTTAGGACTTCATTAATCGATTGGCATTTTCGTTTAGGCCATCCGGCTCTCTCTATTCTTAATAAAATAGTGTCTGAGATTCATTTACCTATTTCTTCGAATGCTTTGTTAGCTTCTCCTTGCAATGCTTGCTCTACTAATAAAATGCACAAGTTGTCTTTCACTGTTTCGTCTTTGAAATCTTCTAGTCCTTTAGATTTTGTGTTTTCTGATGTGTGGACTTCTCCCCTCATTTCCATTGATGGTTTCAAATATTATGTCATTTTTGTAGATAATTTTACTAGATATACTTGGATTTATCCCTTGAAACAAAAATCACATGTCTTTGATGTTTTCACAATCTTTAAAAGCTTAGTAGAAAATCGTTTTAGAACAAAAAATAAGGACCCTTTATACGGACAATGGGGGTGAATATATTGGTCTTAGGAATTTTCTTTTGAGTCATGGTATTTCTCATATGACCAGTCCACCGCACACTCCTGAGCATAATGGTATAGCTGAGAGACGTCATCAACATATTGTTGAGACTGGTCTAGCTTTATTATCTCATGCGTCAATGCCTAAGTCATATTGGACTTATGCATTCGGTACAGCTGTATATCTTATAAACCGGATGCCAACACCCACTCTCGATTTTAAAAACCCTTTTCAGTGTCTTTACAATGAAACTCCTCATTATGAAAAACTGCGTGTTTTTGGTTGTTTATGTTTCCCGTGGTTACGACCATATGCATCCCATAAGTTAGACTCTCGTTCTACCCCATGTGTTTTTCTTGGTTATTCTCCATCGCAAAGTGCTTACTTTTGTCTAGACAGGTCTACATCCAAGATATATACATCTCTTCATGTTTTGTTTCATGAAACAGTCTTTCCGTTAGCTCTTTCTTCAACTTTACATGTGCAGGAACAAGCTGAACCTGCTGAAGAACAGCCTTCCTCTTCACCATCAGTGACGCTTATTTCACAGCCACAGCAACCTCAAACTCATGCCCAGCCACCAACTAATTCTTGTCAACCAGCAGTACAAGAAACACATGCGACATTGAACCAAATTCCACCTCCAACCACTACACTTGGTGCTTCTCCAACGGATACTTCTCAGCCAGAACAGTCGGGTCAATCTTCCTCACCACAACAACGACCTCTCCCTCAACAGACTGTCCCTACAGCACCTACTGCACCACTCCGCACAAGCAACCGCCCTCGCAAACCAGTTCAGAAGCTGAACTTAAACACACAACTCTCTATTCCCTTAGATGCAATTCCACAAACCGTTGCTGAAGCTCTCACAAGTCCTCATTGGCGTAAAGCCATGAGTGATGAAATCAACTCACACATTAAGAATCATACTTGGGATTTATCTGATATGTCTCCTGGTTTCAATGTTGTAGGTTGCCGTTGGGTGTTTACTATCAAACGAAGAGCCGATGGTACCATAGAAAGATATAAAGCTCGCTTGGTTGCGAAAGGCTACACACAACAACAAGGAATTGATTACTGATATCTTACATATTTGCATGATTTTGGTCATCTCTTTTGATGCATTTTGAGCATATAAGATATCATTAGGCATATTTAGGTTGCATTCCATTACATTTGTCTATATCAGGTGTTGGAGATGCTTATTGGTAAGTTTGGAGGCAATTGAGGCTAAGGAAGTGAAGTTTAGAGCAAAAGAGGGGTGTAGCGACCAGGCGTAGCGACCATGAGTGGTCGCTACAGACCCACAGGAGAAATACGGATGCCTTAGCGACCAGGCGTGGTCGCTATAGACCCACAGAAGAAATGCGGAACCCGTAGCGACCACCCCTAACGACCAGGAGAGGTCGCTACAAATCCTGAGGAGCTGAAATATTCTAAGTGTCATAGCGACCAGGCGTAGCGACCTCAGCTGGTTGCTACAGACAAAAAGACCCATTTTTTATGGGTCAACCCGGGTTTATTGGGTTGATCAAACTCGTTTTTAGGACTCCTATATACAGTTTTAGACCCTAAAACCCTAAGAGGATCTCTTTTTCTCTCAAAACTTTGTTAAACTTGAAAAAGCTTGAACCTTTTGATCATTGGAAAGAAGTACTTCATTTTTATTGTGTTTTTCTTGCTCACTAACATGATTTGCCTTGAATCTCATATGGGTTTAAGGTTTCTCATGGAAAGTATTGAGTAGTGAACTTGTGATTAATGAGTTAAGTAGATTAGGGTGATTAAGTGGATATTTAGAATATCTCTTGCTTGATTAACATTTTTCTATGCTTACTAAGTGTTCTTAATGCTAGATTAGACTTGATCACTCTCATCTAGATCTTAAGCTATTTTATACCCGAAAGGTGTTTGTTAAAATGCTTGAATGAACTTAGTATTGCTCTAGCTTGAATAACCAAAGACATTTGATGTTAGGATTCCTAGATGGTTAGTAGACTTAATCATAATGCTTGTTTGATAGTATTAAGCCAAAAACATTTGATGTTTAGTACTTGATTACAAAGAGATTTCTATCATGGAAGTGAATTAGTCTATTTTATGAGTTCTAGACCTATAGACTTGTTGGTTATTTTTTTTGAACATCCTAGATTAAACCTTGATCACCTTATATCGATTATCTTTGTCCATGGATCTATCCTTAATAATTGATTAAAAGATTAGTTCTTGCACTTATTTTTTGATTCGATTTGAGATCACCTTGTTTATATTTCTAGGACCTTAGTTTGTTACCAATCATCCATCTTTTTATTTGCTTAGATTAAGAAAGTTTGTGTATTCTTAGTGTTACAGATCATTGATTCCTTGTGGATTTGATCCTAAAGTGCTGCATCGATATAACATTCGATTGTGGTAGCGTGCACATTAGGTTAATTGGCCTGTGGTAAATGCAGTAATCAATTACCAAAAGACCTTCAGCCCCGTTGTTAAACCTGCTACTATCCGCATTGTTCTCAGTACTGCAGTCACTCGTAACTGGTCACTGAGACAGCTAGATGTCAATAACACTTTTCTACAAGGCACTCTTAATGAGGAGGTCTACATGATGCAACCTCAAGGCTTTCAAGACAGACAATCCTCATGCTGTCTGTCGACTACGCAAAGCAGTATATGGTCTTAAACAGACTCCTAGAGCGTGGTATAATGAGTTGCAAAATTTTCTACTTCAGTCTGGCTTCAAGAATTCAGTCGCAGATGCATCTCTCTTCATTTACCATCACGACAAGGCAATCATCTACATGCTGGTATACGTAGATGACATCATTATCACGGGAAATGATCCACCAGCAATATCCCGGTTTATCACTTCCCTTTCTACTCGCTTTTCTCTTAAAGATTTGGGTGATTTATCGTTTTTCTTAGGAATTGAAGTGGTCAGAACACACTTAGGACTGTATCTCACACAATCTCGTTATATTTCAGATTTGTTACACAAAGCAAAGCTGACTAATGCAAAACCAGTAGCCACACCGATGGAATCAAACTCATCTCTCACTCTCCTCTCAGGGAAACCGTTGGAAGATGCCACTCAATACCGGACAATTGTGGGAAGTCTGCAATATTTATCTCTAACCAGGCCTGACATCTCTTACTCAGTCAACAAGTTATCTCAGTTTATGCACCGTCCAACAACAGAACATTGGACAGCAGTCAAGAGAATACTAAGTTATCTCTCCGGTACACAGAAACATGGTCTCTACTTCTGGGCGCACAACAAACCAGACCTTCATGCCTTTACAGACGCGGACTGGGCCGGCAACAAAGATGATTTTACATCCACCAGTGCGTATGTAGTTTACTTGGGGAGCCATCCGATTGCTTGGTCCTCTAAGAAGCAAACCGGCGTTGCTCGTTCCTCTACAGAGGCTGGGTATCAAGCTCTTGCCTCTACAACAACTGAGCTCTGCTGGATTTCATCTTTACTTATGGAACTTGGTATCTCTGTCTCCAGCATCTATTGTGATAATATTGGAGCCACATACATAGCAGCAACTCCGGTTTTCCACTCAAGAATGAAGCATATTGCATTGGATTATCATTTTGTTCGTCAATTTGTACAAAGTGGCCAACTTCGGGTGACACATGTTACGTCTGCGGATCAGTTAGCCGAGGCTCTTACCAAACCACTTCCTAGAGCTCGGTTTCAGACTCTTGCGATCAAGATTGGACTTTCTCCTCGCCGCCCATCTTGAGGGGGTGTGATAGAATATGGAAGGCAGATTATGTGGATTGACCAAATCCCTAAATCATCGTTTATATTAACTTTCGTATATTGTCATTAACGTCTTCGTATTCTCGAGACGTGATTAGCACTCTGTTCTCTCTGTATATAAACAGAGCTCTATTGTCAATAATAATCATTCATTCATACCAATTCAATACACTCTTGAGGAAGCAAATCAGATCTTGTCCTTAACGGATCCGGACATGCACAAGACTGCCAGAGTTAAAAATCTGTCACCTAATCTTTAAGAAAGGGCATCAAAGCGGCAGATGAAGCACAATTACAATGATTCGAAGAAACATATCACTGGAAGAGACAAACAAGAAATAAAGAGAAGGTCTCCTTGCAGCTCCGGGAAGAGACGCCGGAACCCCAGAGTCATGCAAAGAACTTATGATGCCATAAGCACAATAAAACAATATTTATAATTCTGTAATAAATTGTTTTACAATAAAATTACATAAATAAAAATATGTAATCAGAATTTTTTTTATAGAAAATTAACCTAAATTTATTTATGTTTTATTTATAAATAAGAACATTAATATATAAATACAAGTTTTAATATGAATATTATTGATTATGATTTAGTATTACTTTAGAATAAATGATAATATATGAAAGGAAACTAATCCCAAAAATATTAATAGCGATCTAGGCTTAAGAATAAAATTATTTTCTATAAGAGTGCTTATTGCTTCTTTATTTAATTGATTTACAAATTTATCATACTATTATTTGAGAACACGATTAAGTGAAAAACATTATAATTTGATTGACCGATTAGATTACTATTGTGACTCATCTAAATTTAATTATGACTCATAATTAATCATTTCCAGTCATATGTGATTCATCATTATACCTACGATTATGATTAGACAGAAACTTAAATTTAAATAAAATAAAAATATTACTATCCAATTCATTTTGTAGACAACCTAATAAATTAGTCAAATGCTATAGAGTAATCAATCATTAGACTACTATTATTACTATTATTACATGCAAGTCTAACCACTACTATTATACATTTTTACCAAACAATATTATGATAATATATGACTATATACAAATTTATCATGTTACAAACTATATATTCTCAATCTCACATTTATAAGAACTGTATAGTTTTATGTGAAATTATAAAGCATAATATTACTATTTTATATTTTTATTCTAAATTTGATATAATGTATATGTATATATATATTTTATTTATAATTTAGAGATTTTCATAATTTTATAATATATATTATGATATTTGTAACATGTTGTATATGATTTATATATTATACATTAAGAATATGATATTTATGGCATAGTTTATATGATTATTTTGTTAGTTTAAAAAGTTTTTGCAATATATTCTTTGGATTCTTGTTTTGCTTATTGTTATATTTAATATTTAAATAGATATGGTAGAGTTTTCGATAAAAAAATAGTTGAAATCAAATCACGAGATAACTTTTTTCTTAATATCATACATTCAATATTTAAGGATTCATAGTAAGATTTTTTCAATCAAAATTATGGTGCAAATTACTCCCGAGTTATTCTTTTAATTTAAAAGAATAATAGCCTTTAAAATTTTATTAGCGAATATTATATTCCATAGCTTATCATGAAAGTTATCTTCTACCAATTTACTAAATAAGTAAGACATTTTCAACACATAAATGAATTCATTGAGTTTTTTTTCTGCTGTAAATATTTTTCTTGCTTTTTGATTAGTAAATTTCTATTACTTTCTTGAATATTAAGCTTTTATTTATACACATGTTTTTGGTTTGCTGATTGTTATTTTTTATATGCAGATAAACAAATATGAATTTTTTTTTTGAGAGAGTAGATTTGAGGTATTATAAGAAATGTTCACATTTCAAACCTCTAAGAGCTCACCATACTGAGTTTGCAAAAGATGTCTTTAGAAAAGTATTTTCTCTACTGAACACTAAAAAATATGGATGATTACATTATATTTTTAGATATTAAACTTTTGTAAATACATATGTTTTGGTTTACTGATTTTGATTTGTTTTGTAAGCAGATGAAATATCAATTTTTCGAATTGTTTTGCTGTGATACTACAAAGGATGAGGAATTCATTAAAGTTGATTATGAAAATCGTTTTATACTTAGAAAACTCATTCAGTTGATTATGAAGAATCGCTTGGTGTGATGTGTACCACAATATCGTTGAAAAGTCAACCAAAATTAGT
This sequence comes from Moricandia arvensis, assembly GCA_905132765.1. Taxonomy (NCBI): domain Eukaryota; kingdom Viridiplantae; phylum Streptophyta; class Magnoliopsida; order Brassicales; family Brassicaceae; genus Moricandia; species Moricandia arvensis. Next base: position 7,856 of record CAJHQP010003641.1, read on the forward strand.
AAATAGTTTTATAAATATTTTAAAATATTAACGTTATTGATGTTGTTACTGTCAAAAATTAAATATATTAAAACAATTCAGAATATTCAGTATCATTGGTTCTTTCTAATTTATGTTTTGTATATTATATATATTTTCTGAACTGAAATCAAAAGTTTATCTAATCATCCCCGATCACTATATGCATGGTATGAATGGCTACGAGCTCCTCAAGAAGATCAAGGTCTAAATGTTACATGTATAAGTCATAGTCAGCGGCCAGCCACACATTCTTTTTAATAACCACCACCAGCGCCCTCAAAGCAGCGAGCTTACCCCTGAGTCCTAACAGATCTTTATGTTCATTGTTAAGCTGTTCTATGTAGGAGGAGAATCTTGCTACAAAAAAAATTACGATCACAGCATGATGCAGCTTAGCATCCTATTTCTGTTGGGTTTTGGTTTTCTAGTTTCTTTTTTATTCTTGTTCTAGATAAACATTAATATTCTTAATATTAGAAAGATAATGATTAAAGACTTTAGGATAAAAAGTTAATCCTAATCTTTAACGACTTACGTCTTTTCTTTTAGTATAAATAGTAAGCTCTTGATTTGTAAGAGTAAACTTTGATTATTAATTTTATAAAACTTAGAGCTTTGTGTTAAACAATTCTTGAATCCTTAGTTCTAGGTATTTTTTGAGAATTTAACAGATCTTAAGAAGGCTAAGTTAACGGGCATTCTGAGAATCCAATGTCATCTCGAGTTGTCGATACTTTCGCTCCGTCATTGGTATCAGAATCAAGGAGCTTTAATTTTTAAATTACGGCTCGGTCAAAGTCATCTCATACGATGATACTTTGTAATCCTAGAAACACCATAATGGCGCAAGCTATAACATCTGCCGTTGATGACGGACTAGCAAAATCTTAGCATGAGCTGCGAGGGCTATTACGTGACTTATGTGAAACTACAAGCCGTATTTTTATTCAACAGCACGTACTGCCTCAAATTTTGAAGAGGACTACGTAGATGATGTTACTGAAAAGTTTGGGGCAAATAGAAATCACGACCAGACACAAGTTCATGCATTAAGGATCCTCACGATCAGCTCGGAGACTTCGTCGGTATGCCCATATATGATTTTTATGACGATGCACTCTCTCCGACACTCGTCCATGATTATTGTAGGGAGCCGCATCACGAATCAGCCGTGAAGTCACAAGAGGGAGATAAGTAGTTTCGGGATAAGTTTCTATCACCAATAGTTATTCATGAGATCAAACATGATATGACTAGTGACTTGGAGAGATATTACGAATTTACAGATAAGTCCATCTATGATGTTTCCGATGGTGATAAATTTGTAGATTCTCACTACTACATAGATCCACTTTTCCATGAAAACAAAACTCAAGGCTTCCACAACGATGGTGATGTTCAAGTGGTACTTATAGGTGTTGAAAAGCAATATACGAATCATGGTTTGGGGGGAAAGGGATTGCCAACGACAATTTCATAATAAGCCACCAGATCGCGGTCGACATAAGGAACACATATATGTAGATCTTGCTGCAACACATAAAGATTAACCAATGGCTCTACGTATACAGAGTTGTTGGACGAAACAAGATGTATTCTCAAGCCGGAGCATGATCAAGAATTATTTTTAAGTGAGCTATCTTTGATTGGGAAGCATGCATTGGAAAACCAGATAACTTATCTTCAGGAAGCTCTTCCGTTAGAAAAAGAGAAGAACATGAATTTGGAGTCTATGTTAACGAAACACATAAGAAGATTCGCATGTTAAATAAGAGATCTGCAAGTTTAAACAAGATTTTAAGCATGGGTAGACCGGAGAAGTCAACTACGGGTCTTGGTTATCAAGGAGAGTCATCATCAATTCACAATTTATTTTTGTTTGTGGCAAATCTGTTGAACAAACAAACAAAACAAAACAAAACAAAAGTTGATTTGGATGATGAGTTTAGTTGCATCGCCATGAGTGGTCCGTTGGAGTGGGGAGATGCAAAGGAATATTCAGAAGCAAAGAAGATGTAAAAGAATATTTATTCTAAATATCTTTTCTGCATCATTCTCTCTGGGTTGGAGAAGATTTTTCTGAATCCAAAACGTTTCCTAAGGAAAATTCATCTCCGAATCTTCAATTGGATTCTTAACATAAAAATAACACAAATCTGCACGAATTTCGCACATACTAGAATCTTCAGAAATTTTCGATAAACTTAATTCTGCACGATTTTTACACGGATCTGATTGTATCTATCTTCACAAATCCATTTTTTCACAAAGTTTGCATGCATCAAATTATCAAGATTCTGCACAAAATCTTCATAAACATGATTTCACCCTAACTTTGCACGCAGTATTTCAAGGAACCCTCTTTGAAAACAAAATCAATATGATAGACAACATCTTCATATATATCATAGATTAGATCACCATGTATCTCTCAATAGATTTCATGGTTCTCGTCTCTCTCAACAACGTCCAGGATAGAATATATGCTAATACTCACCATGACATCCATAATCGATCTTCATTGAGAAACCAAAGAAACGCAGTTCTGATACCAACTGGTGTAGCGGAAGCTTCTAGGGATATAACTAAATCCGTTGATTCTAAAATTACGTGGAAACTATGATTTATGAATACTCTTCACAGTGCTTAATCAAAAACTCTTTAAGGTTTGAAAATACTCTTTTTACTGGTTTATAGAAACTTCTTTAGGAAAATTCTTTTTATCAATCAAATCATAACTACATAATCTCATAATCTGAAAAACTATATATAAAAGCATAAAAACCTAAAAAAAATAAAAATAATAACCAAATTATAAATAAAATATTAAATAATTAAGATATTTATTTTAAATATTTTCTCTCCATCACAATAATAGTACGATCATTGTTTATCCACTTAAAACGGAAAGCATATATCTAAACACATGTTTAAATCGTGATTCCATTTGTTAATATACTTTTTTACAGATTTAGTAGATAAACACATTTTAAATCGTGATTCCATTTGTTAGAATTTTTTTCTATTGTTACAGACTTCCAGTTGGTTTTGTTCAGGCGATCAAAATAAAATGGGAATATTCCATAAAAATACTCCAACTAAATTTTATAAACTTTTTAATACCTAAAATTTTTCGACTACCCAGTTTACTACCTCAACTTAATTATTTTGCTCATTTTAATATAACAACTTATAAAAGTATGCCCATTTTAATACCCAAAATTTATTTATTTTAATTAAAAATACTATTAAGTTTCAAATAAAATTGAAAAAATTTCCAAAATCTAAGAAAAATATATAACATTTTCTAATTTTTTTTAATCTTTAGGAAAGAAGGTATATAAATTATCGGAATTTTTTATTTTATTTTTAAAAATTTTTGAATGTAAAATGAATTTTTCAGAAAAACAAACTAAATTCAATATTTTAAATTTTAAAATTTTAGTAAAATATTTAATATTATAAAAAAATTAGTTACTTTTATTTTTTCAAACAAGCAATAAAATTAGAAATTTTTGAGAGTGTTTTTGTAAGTTTTAGAGATTTTTTAAGTTTCATTTGAAATTTATTATATTTTAACTAAAATCAATAATTTTTGGATAGTAAAATGACTTAGTTTAAAAGTTTGTATATTAAAATGACCAAAATAATTAGTTGAAGTATTAACTGAATAGGAAAAATTAGGTATTAAAAAACTTAATGAAATTTAGTTGAGATATTTTTATGGAATTTTCTCAAATAAAATAGTATCGTATAAAGAAGTTCTCACTCCTCTATGTTCTCTCTCAAAAATCTTTCACAGAGGGGAGATTGAGATAAAGCTTTTTCTCTTCCGATTCTTTGTTTGAATCGGATCTGTACTATAAATAATTTTTTGTTTTGACTTCTCTCTATGTTTTCACTCTGATCTTTTAGAGAGAAATAGTTATTGTTTTAATTTCCTTCGATCTACTTGATCGATTTGTTTAATTTCAGGTTCAAGATGTTTGTTCTTCATCTTTATCTTTTGTTCACATGAGTCTAAGTTCATAATTTTCGATTGTAGATCAATTTTTGTAGTGTTATTCAACCAAAATCCGAGCAAATCTTCTTTGTTATCCCTCGGGTTGTTGGTTGAGCAATATATAAAAATATATATAAAAAATAAAACCACTCAATAATGGAGTGTTTTATTTGATAATAAAATCCAAGAAAATTGCCAAAATTTTCAAATAGTTGAGGGATCCGATCTTCCTGCCTTAGTTGTCAAGATCAATTTTGCATTGGATTTGGATGTGTAACCAGTTTTAAAATGATTTATTGGGTCGACTTTTTGTCAGATTGGCCGTGTGAAGAGATGCAATCCATCAACAAAAAAGTCTTTCACATCATTATCATGATCTATATATTTGCATAAACACTTTGTTGCTATATATCAATCATTGTCCTTCCAGTTTCTATGCTGCAGAGATGGGAAAGTCAAAAGCACTCCCTGCATTTTTGTTCTTAGCTCTGTATATTTTTCTTTACACACTATAACACCAACTTCATCAACCTCTCTACAAGATGACTTCATCAACTGTCTCCACGAAAACACAAATCTCGATTTTCCACTCCTGGAAACGTTCTTTGCTCCTGAACGAAACGCCTCGATCTACAAAGAAGTCCTTGAATCAACAGCTCATAATCTCCGGTACTTGACAGAGTCAATGCCTGAAACCGGGATTCATATTCAAACCGGTTCACGAGTCTCACGTCCAAGCTTCCGTCATATGTTCCAATCAACTTGGACTTCATCACCGTGTTAGAAGCGGCGGCCACGACTATGAGGGTTTGTCTTTTGTTTCACTGATGGAAACACCGTTTATATTGATTGATCTGTCAAGACTACGGCAGATCAATGTTGATATTGAAAATAATAGTGCTTGGGTTCAGTCTGGTGCTACAATTGGTGAACTCTACTACAGGTAATGTTTGTTAAGTTATGCTTTTGCTCAAAGAATGTTTCTATATAACAATTCACACTTTTGATACATTTAACATAATTTAGTTTTTCATAAATATCTGCTCAAAATGTTAACGAAAAACACAAAATAAAAATTAAATACTAATAAAACAGAAACATTCTTCACCATTAATTTTATTTTACGATTTTGCTACTATTTTTGTTTTCACTAGATGAAATCATCCTAATAACATCTCCAAAATAACTTTATTTCTTAAGGTTTTTTAGAACCTCATATTAATGTTTTGATGAACCTCAAATTTGAGATTTGATAATGTTCTCTCGAGTGGTAAACTTTAAATCTGATTTTTTTTATTATTTGCATTCTAATCCTTAAGATTAATCAAAATTAGTAAAATAAAAAAATATAAATAAAAAACACATATTAAAACTATTACAAATAGTATTAACATAATATTACAATAAATGAGAATTATAAAACACAAACTAATAAATTATAAGAGGAATCAAACTATTCATTATAATTACTTTGTAGTCATCAAATATATGATCAGTTAATAAAATTTTAAATAATATATTTAAATTTTGAAATTATATATAGGTCATGAAATAAATTTATTGTATGTGAATTTATGAAATATATTAAAAATAAATGGATAATTATAAAAGTTAACATGGTTATTTAAAAGACACATAACTGCAAAATTTGAAAAAAACAAAGAAAACCCTCAAATATAAAATTTTGGATACTGATACTTCAAATATAAAGTTCTGTTGTTTAAAACCTTAATATTTGAGGTTTTGAAACTACTTTTGGAATATACAAAATCTTAGAAGTTTTAAGATTATTTTGGAGATGCTTTAATATATTGGTACACATAGCAAATAGCCCACGAAATTAAAGAATTACGTGTTGTAGTTGTGACTACACGTAATCATAATAGAACATACTTATACCAATTAACTCACATGTTAATCAATAGTGGCCGATTTAATTTTGGGTGATAGACGTACTTAGGTATGAGTGTTCGGTGTATCATGTTTATTTAGATTTTGGATTATGATGTTATGTTAGGTTTTTTTTTTTGTAAAAATGACTCAAAACTTAAAGTCAAACATAAAAATAACCATGATTTTTTTGAATTTTCATTTTCCCCCATTACCCCAAAAGTTCTCATTATTCACGAAAATGCCATTACTTTTTTTTTTTGAAAATGAGTATTTTACTCTTCATCCTCATCTTCATCAAATATTTACAATAATGTCATTGCCATCAATACACCCAACCACCATGAACAACCAATTTGAAGCTTTTAATGCACATAAAAATCAGGTTTCAATCCTCTTATCTCATTTCTTATGCTCAAAAACTAAATCTTTTTCACTTTCTCTCTATATTCATCTTAAAAATTCAAGATTTTGATTCAAGCTTTACGATTCTTGGTGGATCACTTTTCTTTGAGCTTATGTGTGCTTGGAGAAGAGTTATGTGTGCTAAGGAAGTTATCTCACTAATTTAAGGTATGAAATCAATTTTTTTCCAGATTTGTTCGCCTAGACGAATTTCGTGTAAGTCTTCTGGACGTAGAAGACTTACACGAAAGTCGTCTGGTCAATGCAGAGGTTAGTTTTGCAATTAACTTTATATCTATTTTTTAGAGACGAACTTATCTGGAAGTCTTCCAGTTTTCTTTGTTAACAAAAAAATCTCAAAAATACCATAGAAGACCTCATAGTAAGTCGTCTAGGATAAACAGGTTAGTTTATCATTTGACCAAATTGTGTCATAAATTTGACTTTTACTAGAAAGACTTACTTGTAAGTTGTTCTGGTGAAAAACCAAAACTTAAATATTTAATATTTACTAGACGATTATATGTAAGTCTCTTCAGGTTACTTTTGCATTTAAAAATAAAACTTAAATATTGAATTTTAGTCAGACTCCTATATGTATGTCTTCCGGTAGACGACCTACGCGGAAGTCTTCCATAAATTTTTTCTGATATTCTCGTCAAACCTTGATATCACAGAAGACTTCCATGTAATTCCTCTAACGGACGACTTACATGTAGGTCATCTAGTTAAATTAATATTTAATTTTTATTTTTAATTGCAAAAGTAAACCTGAGATGACTTACATATAAGTCGTCTAGTCAATATTAAATATTACATATAAGTCGTCTTGTAATTCGTCTGGAAAAAGTCAAATTTCTGACACAATTTAGAAAATTGCAAAACTAACCTGTTTATCCTAGACGACTTACCGGGAGGTCTTCTGATATTTTCGAGATTTTTTAAAAACAAAAGTAAGGAAATATTTACAAAAGTAAGACTTCCAAAGAAGTCTGCTGTAGAGTAGACCTCTCTGGAAGTCTTTCCTTTCTAAATTTCAATTGCAAAAATGACACTTTTCGACGACTTCCGTGTAAGTCTTCTGGACGATTATCTTTGGAAGTCTTCTAGACTGACTTCCGTGGAGGTCATCTACGTCAATGTTAATAAAGTTCCATTTTCTCTAAAACTATAAAGACTTTTTAATATTTTCTTGTTAATTCATGTATATTAACGATATTTGGATTCCTGAATGAATTCATAACTTAATTGGTTTTAATTATGAGTTTATCAAATTCTGCTTAGATGTAGCTAGAAACATTAATAAACATGAACTCGTGGAAGTTTTTTACGTTAGTTTTTATAAACTCTTAGTAATTAAAGATATATTTTTTAACTTTCAAAAGTGTAAGTAACTTCAAAAATATCAAGTAATATGGTTTTAATGTATCTCTTAATATAAGATATCTTTAACTTTCATGGAATTTAAAATTTCGAAGTTTCACCTTAAAACTTTGAGTTTCCCGCCTAAATTTCAATTTCCCGCTTATATTTCAATTTTCCGCTTCAAATTTAATGCTTCCAGAAGTCTTCCGGGAACACTTCTAAGAAGTCTTCCACTGAAATTATTATATGTTGAAACTTAGTAATATTGATATTTGTGAATTTGACTACGTTTTCCTTGAGAATTTTTCTGGCTTTAGTCGTAGTAAATTTAACTATTTTTGTATTCTTTTGTTGTTGCTATTAAAGTTGTATCAATAACTTCAATAATGTCATGTATTTGTGAAATATACACTATAGACATGAATATATTTACCAACAATTTTTTTCATTAATATCTCTTTAAGTATTTAAAAAAAATTCACAATTAAAAGTATACACCTACAAATCACAAAATGACCATAAACAAAATTATATAGATCATTCCTCCAAAAAACAAGCTTTGACTCCATAGGACTTGAGAGAAGTCTTCTAGCACATTATATGTTAGAAGAATTTTGAGAAGACTTCCTGGAAGTCGTCTAGAAGAATTCTGAGAAGTTTTTCTAGACCGACTTCTAGGAATTTGTCTAGAAGACTTCCAGGAAGTCGTTTAGAAGACTTCCGAGAAGACTTCCAAAGTCTAACACATATCTGAAAAACCTGCAAATCCAAAATCGTTGAAAAGACATCAAAACAGAGAAAAATGAGTGGAAGATGAGATGTTTACATTTAAGAAAAAAAAAAATACATATTCAAAAAATAGATCTACCTTAAAGTAGTATAAGATGTGAACCATGTAATAAAAAAACCTGCAAAACAAGATGAATTAGTGATAAAGATATGAGACAAAAAAATAAAAATTAATAGAAAGTTTTAGTTTGGAAAAAAGGTAAGAGCTTTAAGCAACCAAAGACTTACCAAAACTCTGCCATGGAGATTTACCTAAATGCTGAGATCTGTTATGAAAAAGGAGATATGGAGAAAATTTCGCCAGAAGTCTTCTAGTGCATTAACTGTTAGAAGACTTCGAGAAGACTTCTTAGAAGTCTTCCAAGTCTGTCTTAAGATCTGAAAAACATGCATATCCAAAAAATTCAAATGACTTCAAAACATATAAAAACTTCAAGAAATAAAGGTAATAACTTAAAACAACAAAAAAAGTTTTTCAAAAGATAAGATCTTTAAGCAACAATGGGTTACCAAATAAAAAAATATGATTTATAAATCTACCTATAAAGGAGTGGAAGATGAGAACCATGTAATGAAAAACCTGCAAAAACAAAATAATTCAGTGAGAAAGACATGAGATAAAAATGAGAAATTGATATAAATTTTGGTGTTTTTAAGTTCAAAAAGATTGGATGAGAGGTTGGAGAGTTTTAGAATGAGAAACATTACATTTTTTGTAGCCATTTGCGAGCAAGAACAACATGTGTCGATTTTCTTTATATAAGGAGATACCAAATTCCAATAAAGTTAAATATTTTCGATTCAAAAGACTTTCAAGTAAGCTTTCTCAGACCCTAAATTTACCCATTCACCCAGGAATGACTTTTCCAGGAGTCGTTTGATGTACATATTATTCATCAAACGACTTAAAGTCGTCTATATCCTAAATATAAACTCTCAACTTAATTACTAACTAAACACTTTATTATAATCAAATTCAACTTTAAAAGTGTTTAATATATACGATAACTAAATACATATAATAAAAAATTTTAATTTTTGAATAAAAATGTAAGTTTCTAAAAATTCACCCTAAGAATACAACCAATACTACAATATATGTTACCAAACCTAAACCAAAATAACCACATGACTGCACTACATTTACTCATCTATGTTGAAAATAATTCAATTTTTACTATATCTTAATTTATTACATTTTCAAATGTTTATAATTACATGATTTCAAATTTTCACCTGAAAAATATATTTATAAAATTTATAAATATTTTAAAGATCAACTATATGAGACGATTTCTAGGGAAGTGGTCTGGAAGACTTCCAGGGAAGTCGTCTATACGACTTACACAAAACTCAGAAGACTTCCAAGAGTTATATTCGTTAAATAAATTATGTTTTTTTGTTTGGTCATAAGATGCTGATTGTATTTCACATCGCTTTTGGAGTTAATTTTGCATTTGATTAATGTTGGGTATATTTTTGCATTTAAAATCAAGTTTGAGTTATATATGGTGAATTCCCCATTATTTTATGTGTTGTATTTGATTTTTTTTTTAATTTCTAATCAAATTTGGTGTTTTCCGAATTAATTTCAGATTGTTGTTATAACTTATGTTTTAAACTGCTCGAAAGTTGAATTAAAAACTAAACAAATTGACCAAAATATATTCAAATAATAGATTAAAACTAGTCAATTACTTTAAATTAACTAAAAATATTTGAAATGACAAAAATGGTATACAAACTACAAATTCTGTAAAATACTCTAAAATTCTAAAGTATAATAAGATATGTACAAATTAATAAATTACTAATTTTGAATATATTTAGATCCTAATTCGAACTTGGTCCGGTTCAGCTTGTACACAAACCCAAAAGTACACAAGTCTTAGACCTTGTTCGGATAAACGTCCAAAGCTAGATGTATGGTCGAATGTAAAAGTATGTCATATATGATTATTGATTGGTAGGTTTATTTGTGTGGATGATAGATTTTTGGTTAATATTGGTAGAGTGGTCATCTTTAGATATGTAATTGATGGTAAATTTATTTGTAATTAATTGTAGATTAAGTTACGTGATATATTTATTTCTATAGGTGATAGACTTTCATGTGGTTTAGATATGATTATATTCTTGTTATAGTGAAGGTAGAATTCTATAAAAAGAAATAGCAGTAAAATTATACAATCTTTTTTAGTTTACGCAAATAAGCTATAACTCTTTCAAAAAAAAGTTATAACTGAACTTATTGGTTACTATGTAGTAGTTTTATAGTGGTAGACTTGATGGTAAGATTTTTAATACGTTTTTAAAAAATCTTGGCTGACTGTTTTTCTTCTTGACATTTTTTCTATGCAGAATTGCAGAGAAGAGCAAGATCCATGGGTTCCCAGCAGGGTTGTGCTCAGTCTGTAGGCATAGGTGGGCATATAACAGGCGGTGGGGACCGGCACCTTGTTGAGGAAGTATGGTCTTGCTGCTGATAACGTTCTAGATGCAATGATTGTTAATGCTGATGGTAAATTACTTAACAGAGCTGCGATGGGAGAGGATTTGTTTTGGGCGATTAGAGGAGGAGGTGGAGGGAGTTTTGGGGTAATTCTAGCATGGAAAGTCAAGCTTGTTCCCGTTCCTGAAACCCTAACCATGTTCAACGTCAATAAAACATTAGAACAAGACCAGAAACCAAGATTCTTTCTAAGTGGCAAAGAATTTCAGACAAGCTCGTTGAAGACCTCTTCCTACGAGTGATGTTCAACGTCGCGGGGGACAAGACACTGACATTTGAATACAAAGGTCAGTTTCTTGGCGAGAAAGGCACCTTGATGGAGGTTATGAATAAGCATTTTCCGGAACTAGGGTTAACTGAAGAGGATTGTATCGAAGTGAGCTGGATTGAATCAGTTATTTCCAATGCTCGATTCCCAACAAATTCTCCTCGTGAAGTTTGCTTGACCACAGTTATCTCCTATGTCAAAGTGTACTTTAAAGGGAAGTCAGATTATCGCTACAGAGCTATCCAAATTTTGCGACTCAGAGGATGTTCAAAAGCTGGTGATGATAAACACATCATCTATAGTTTATGATCCTACGGTTGGAATAGATGGCGAAATTCCTGAATCTGAGACCGTATTTGCGCATAGGAAAGGGAACCATCTCAAGATTCTACTATCCCCAACCAGTCTCGACGTCAGAGGAACAGCATAAGTTTAAGCAAAACGAATGAAGGAATCAGAGAAAGTACAGTTACATGACACCATATGATTTCAAGCAATCCAAGCCAAGCATACGGAATTATACCGTGATCAAGACTGGGAACGAATACGAAAGACTCGAAGGATAACTCATAAAATCCACAAACGTGGGGAGTCAGACTTCAAGAAAATCTACAAACTCGTGAAATTAAAACAAAGATTGACCCGAAGAACTTCTTCAGGCACGCAGCAGAGTATCCGCCTACCCTACCAAGAGCTAGTCATAGTAATGACAAACAAAAGAAAAAATATGAATAAATGTCCTTCAAACAATATTCTCTTATTCTTATTCAGACCAATGCTCAATGGCTACGCAGATATTAGTTTTGTGTTTTATAATCAAGAAAACAAAAAAAATCATTCCAGCGAGACAATATTAATGTTGTGTATAAAATATGGTGATTTTAACCCAAACATAAAGACAGAATGTAAAGATAAAAAAAAATAAACAATATACAAGAAGTGATTGTAATACAACTCATGTAAAACATAAAATCTAATGAAATATATTAAAGTCGATCTCTAATAATTATAAGAGTAGGTCCTAAGAGTAAATAACTCGTGCTTGTCTCCAAAATGCTGCCGGTTTTCCTTCTCGACGTTTAAAAGGGAAATTTTTCGGTTTTATTGTTAACCGTTGACATCTCGTTTAAAATAATAGTATCAATTTCAGATTGATTAAACCGGATCCCAGTTTTTTCCGAGAATTAAATAATTGTACCTAGAAATGCAAGAAACATGTCGTCATTTAAAGGTTTGTAGACCTAATCATGGCGCTTCTTTTGATTTTTTCATTTTTCCATTAATACCTTACGCTTTCTATTCTTTTAATTAACATTCATTGATGCCCTATTCAAAATTTTTATCCTTTGATATCAGATTTCATCTCATAATGATCTAATATTTGGAGAAGAAAGAGTCATATGCTGGTTGGGGTTTTGTAGTTCTTCATCTTGCACTGAGACCACTTATCATCACCAAAAGCTTCGTTGCCCAATCTAAAACTTTCTTATATTCTTCATTGAAGAGTACCTCAACGAAAAATTGCGGTCTACATAAACTTCACATCCAAAACAAGAAATAAGAAATCAAATGAAGAATCGTAGATTGAAAACCGAAGAACAATATTCATTCTAAGAAGAACCTTAAATTTCCATAACCAGTAGTCACATTTGGATATTTGAGCTTGTGAACCAAGGATTCATGACTCCTGAGCTCATAACCAAGGTTCTCTCTTATGTGTAACAGTTCGCTTTTATGCTTGATGACACCGCATTTTCGTCTAAATACTAATCTTGTCATCTAATCATTACGAAATATCACCCAACATTCAGAAAATCCATTAATCATTTCACTATCTTCAATACATAATAGTAACTCCAGGCTTTTCTGTGAAGAAGTTGGGAAGCTTGGGATCTCCAAGGAAAAGTATGTATTTCTTAGGTCATCTGATGAAAATTGGTATTTATCTCAGAAGCACTCTGTTTCTTAAAAATGCCACCACACTGAAGCAGAGCTTCTCTAACAAACTCCTTTCCTTTAGCCTAAAATTTGTTACTGATCTTTACAACTGTTCATACAAACACCCACTAGAGTCTTCTCAGAAATTCGAAAGTGTTGTCATACCACCGATCAAAGTGTCAAGCTTTTTAAGAAAAACCCATTTACTATGTACACGTATTATCTACTCTGACAATATGAACGTATACACATAATACGTCCCCTCAAACTCAATCCGTAGCAGGAGGAAAGAAGAGACTTAACAATGATAAACGTCCAAGAAATTACATTAACAGACCCAGAGGGAGAGGCTTGTCAATATACCAGCAAGCTGATTGTCACTAGTAACATGGATAGCATTAAGGTTACCACTCTTCAGTTGATTTCAAAACAATGCGAAAATCAAGTTCACATGTTTAGTGCGTTCATGGAACATTGGGTTAGTATCAATTTAAATGGCTGACTTGTTATCACAAAAGAGCTTCACGATAATGGTTACGTCAATATGAAAGGCACACAGAACTGTTGCAACCAGATAATCTCCCATGTAACATCAGCCATACTTCTATATTCAGATATTGTACTGGTACGGCTTAACACTTTTATTTATGAGACAATCAATAAACAAGGAAAGTACCAAGATAAATGCAATAGCTTGTACTTAAAATACGATAGTCAGTGTAAGAGCCCAACCAGCATCGACAAGTGAATTAAAACATTGCTTAGTTGTAGCAGAATAGAATAACCCTTGATGCGGATTAGACTTCAAGTATTTCAATATACGAAGACCAGCCTGCATATGAAAAATCAGTCGGACCTGAAGAAACTGGCTGAGCTTATGGACAACAAAACTTATATCTTTCTTATTTATAGTCATATATAAAAATCTTCAAATCAATTCTATATACATTTTGAAGAAGATAAGGGGTATACCATCATCTTTCTCAGATGTACATAAGGATCCATAGTCACTGAGGCTGGTTTGAAAGCCAGAAGACAATTATCTAACAATAGGTCTAAAGCATATTTGCGTTGACATAGTGAAATTTATGTAGAAGATCTAGAAATCTCAAGACCTAGAAAGAATCTTATAGGACCTAGATCCTTAATTAAGACACCAATGAGAAGATTCTTCAAAGACTGCAAGTCTGCACCATCATTGTTGGCAATAACAATATCATCTACATATACCAATACAACAATAAATGAAGCACCATCAACTTTAACGAAGAGAGTCGTATATAGCTTAGATTGATCATAGCCATATTCCACTAAAGCCTTTATAGATTTCACATTTCGTTGCCTTAAGGCTATTTAAGGCTATATATGCTTCTGTTAAGACAACCCACAACATTAGGAGGCACAACTTCATCAAACCAGGTGTATAGCCTTTATGGAGCGATATATAATATAATATATATATATATATCCTCATCAAGTTCACAATGGAAAAAAACATAAAGACATCCATTTTTGTCAAAGTTCATCCATTTGCAGCAGCTAAACTGATCATAAGCTTTACACTTGTTAGCTTCACAACATGAGAAAACGTCTCTTTGAAATCAACACCTTCTTGTTGGGTATATCTTTTAGAAACAAGACGACCCTTATAACGCTCCACAGTACCATTATGGTTATATGTGATGGTAGATACCCATTTACAACCAAACGTTGTGCTTCAGAAATGTTGTGCATCCCAAAATATTGTGCTTCTAAAACGCATGCTTCTAAATGACGCTTTAAAGAGTTTATACACTAAATGTGAACCCTAGGAAAGGATACAATAGTCCAAGTGTTATTAAGCTTCGTAGCCTATAACTCCTCATTCTCTGCCCATTTCTATTTGTCAGATGCCATGGCCGAAGAAAAGGATTTTGGTTATGTTTCTACAAAAAAATAAAAGAAACTGATAGTTGGAGGAGAGAGTTTATTATAGTGTAAAACGGAAGAGATCGGGTAGGGAGTGGTGTGATGAAAATGTATAGATGTGGAATGGTAGTGAAGGAGAGCACAATGGTAGTTAGTCAAGTAATTGGGGACCTTAATCTGTCTCTGAGGTCTATCAACGAGTGGAGGAACCAACAGAGCACATGAGTGTACTATCTTGGTATCTAAGGTGGATGATGATGATTTATGTGTGAAGGGAATAGTAGATGGTATTGTGAATGCATGTGGACAGGAATGAATGGTATAGGAGATGGTAAGACTATATGCGAGAAAAAATCAGAGGCAACAAAGTTAGATTCCTTAAAAAGAAATTATGTTCATGAAAAATCACATTCTTCAAAATGGAAATACTCTTTATATTTAAATCAAGCACCTTGTAACCCTTATACCTCAAAGGATATCTTAAGAAAATAGAAGGAAGTGACTGAGGAGTGAACTTATTTCTATTTTTCTGCGAAGTACTAACATAACAGAAACATCCAAAAGCTTTTATCATAGAGTAATAAGGTGGTTTATTTAACAATATATCATAAGGGGAACGATTTTGTAACAACAGTGATAGAGTTTTGTTGATTAGAAATGCAGCAGTCAAGATACCATCACTCCAGTAAGCAACATAGACATTTGATTGAAATAGAAGAGCCCTAGCAACATTAAGTAAATGTTGGTGTTTGCGTCTTACAACAAAATTATGTTGGGGTGTGTAAGCACATATAAAATAATGAATAATGCCATTTTTTTCAACAAGATCTAGTAAAATAGAGTTCAGGAGAATTAACAATTCGAATTGATTTAACAACACCATTGTATTGAGTAGATAGAAGTTTGAGAAACTTAGGAAACACATGAGAAACTTCACATTTATTTTTAACATATAGATCCAAGTACTCTCGGAAAATCATCAACAAACTGCAAGAAAGTATCTATATTCATCAACAGACTTTGTAGAAAATGGACCCCATATATCTTAGTGAAGAAGAGAAAATGGTGTATCAGACATGTGATTATGTGAAGGAAAGACATTGTTGCTTAGCTAAGAACAAACATGGCAGTTAATTCTATGGAAGCTGAACCTAGATGGAGACAAAACAAAGTACCAGACAAAGTTTTTAACTTCGAAGCTAAAGGGTGGCCAAAGCGTTAATGCCATATTGAACAATCAACTGTTAAAGATCATAAACACGTTGAATTGCAGGTGGAGAAGTTTCGTAGATAGTATGCTTATTGAGAATGTAAAGATTATTGAAAACATCACAGTTCTTAATCATCAAGTCCTAAAAAACATCATGAATATAACAGTGTTGAGGGGAACAGTGAACAGAATAATTATTTTGATGCAACAAATAATGAACACTGATGATATTAAAATGAAACGAAGGAACATGAATAACATTAAAGAGAGACAATGTATTAGTAAATTGTATGGTGCCAGTATGCATGATCAGAAATGTGCTTTCATTAGGTAGATAGACAATAATATCAGATGCCGAGTGGATTTCTCTAAACATTGAAAGATCTGAGCACACATGACTAGTGGCCCCACTTTCAATTATCCCAAACTCAGTAGGTAAGGAGTTGTAAAGAGTGGGCAGACATTAATGATGACATGTGAAAGTATGGTTCTCAAAGCGAAGAATAGTAAAAAGGTTTAGAATTTTATCGGATCAGGATTGTTCAACCATGACACCATTCTCAGTAACAGAGGCATGAGAACAAGAGGCCATATTCTCTGTCACTTGCACACGAGATTGTTATTGTTGAATGATGGACTGTAGTTGAGTAGATGTGAGCTAATTGATATACGGGCCCGAAGTAGATGATCAACTTGGTGCAGCACCATTCATGACATTAGCAACAGTCTTTTGCGCACTTTGTTGCACATTATGATAATTAAAACAAGTCCTCGGAGTGTAACTGTTTTGACCACGAGGTACAAAAGCTTGTTTAGAATGAGAAGGTTGACCCTGATAACCATTGTGACCTTGATAACAAGGGAGAAAGACGAGGATAACTTAAATCCATGTGGATCTCCATGAAGCTTAAAACGTTTGTTACTGTATAACCAAGCTGTCCAAGATGAGTACACAAAGGACGAATTTCTCTTGGTCTATACGTATCATAAGCAGCTGCAAATTCACTGGAATACATATATTCTGGAAAAGAACCAGGAGAAACACCTTTTACTTGAAAAGCAACATTATCATTCTTGATAACATGTTTAAGATTTCTATGTCTTTCATCATGTGCAACAATATTGAAAGCTTCTTCAATCATCAGTATGGTTTTGAGCATGAGTATATGACAACGTTTTTGTTCAATTACTTCATTAAACCTCATCAAGAACTTCGCAATACATCCACGTTGCTGTAATTGTTCCACAAGAAACCGTATTGCACTCACAAGGACCACAAGTAAACACCGATAACAGATATGTTTTTTTCATTTATTTATCATCCATTTAGTGTACATAATGATCATTTAGTCTAGAATTTAGTTTTTTTTAGGTTCATTGCATTCATTTGTGTGTGTTTCAGGATTGGAGAAGTACTAATTAAATTTTGGAGCCAAATGAGTTAGAAAAAGTCCAAAGGAGTGAAGAATTATGCCGTAGTGGGTAACGACCGCATTCAAGAGAAGGCTGCGGTGGCGCATGGTGATTTCCTGCAAATTTCGCAGGACGATGATGGCTGAGACCGCGTCACGATGAGTTCGAACAGGGCGTTTTACAGGCAAATTTCACAGGATGATGATGGTTGTGACCACATCACGACGAGTTCGACCATGACGTTTCTCAGGCCATGTTCGCAGTGTGTGTTGGCCGCGGCTGGAGAGTAACCATCACAACTTTAGGTCGCGGCATGTAGGTGGTTGCGGCAAGCTTCTAAAATAGTCTTGATACAGTTTTAAGTTGGGTCGGCCCAGGTTTGTTAGGTTGATCCGATTCAAATTTTAGCTTAGTATAAATATGTTTTAGACCTAATTTTAAGAAGAATCTTTTTTTCTCTAAATACAAATCTATTTTGGTGAAATATTGAATCTTTAGTCTTTTTTGCATCTATATCTCTTGTGTTTATTTGATTATCATGATCACTAATCATGATTAACTTTGAATCATCCATGGTTTATGAGTTTATCATGTCTATGAGTGAGTAATTGGATTTTGGATTTATGGTTAGGGTGATTAGAATGATTAAGTGAATATCTAGGGTGTTTAGTGTTAGATATTTCTATTTCATTGCTTGTTGAGTATTGGTAATGCTAGTTTAGCTTGATCAAGTTAGACTAGACCTCTAGACATTTCATACCCGGAAGGTGTTTGATGAAATGTCTGAACCAACTCAACCTTGCTCTTTGCTTACTTAACCAAAGATATTTGATGTTAGAGAAACTTAGATAGTTGATAGACTTGTTCTTAATGATTGCTTGAGTGAATTAAACCAAAGATATTTTGATGTTTGATTAATGAAAGAAATGAATATTTATCTTGACAAAGAATGTGTTTAAGATTGTGTCTAGACTTAAAGATATGTATTAATTGAAAACTTACATTCTAGATTGGATCTTAGTCACTTGAAATCAAATGCCTAATTACATGAGTCCTACTTGTTATTTATTTGATTGAAAGCTTAGTTGTTACTTATTATTACTTGTTACTTGTTCACATCACTATGTTGCTTGCATTTAGATTAAGTATTTACTTGTATTCTCGTTGCTTGAAAGCACTTAGGATTAGATTGACATCTTTCTATACTAATTTGATATCAGGGTTGACAAAAACCTTTATCATGATTGCTTGAGTGAATTAAATCGAAGACATTTGATGTTTGATTAATGAAAGCAAATGAACATTTATCTTGACAAAGAATATGTTTAGGATTGTGTCTAGACTTAAGGAATGTATTGATTGAAAGCTTGCCATTCTAGATTGATCTTAGTCACTTGAAATCAAATGCCCAATCCCATGAGTCTTACTTGTTATTTATTAATTGAAAGCTTAGTTGTTTACTTGCTAGTTACTTGTTCACATCACTACTTTACTTACATTTAGATTAAACATTTACTTGTATTCTCATTGCTTGAAACCACTTAGGATTTCACATCTTTCTATATTACTTTGATATCAGGTTTGACAAAAACCTTTATCAGTAACTCAATATAGTTCTTATATTATTCCATAAGGTAATCAGTTCAATATAGCAAGTACGAACATCAAGAGAACCTAGCTGAATATTACACAACCTTTGTTTAATCTCAAAAACACGTGGAGCATCAGCTTGCCTAAATCTTGACATCAAAGCAGACTTAAACCAATATTCTTAGACACATAGTACATTAGCCAAGTTGCTACCCTATCATTACACCTAGACCAAGGTCCTGAATCACGAGTATTCCAAGGAGGTTTAGGAATTGTACCATCAACGAATTCAAGCTTGTTACAGACATTAAGAGCCATATCTCGCCAAGAATGGAAATACGCACCAGATGTCAGTCGATCAGTGACTAACTGCAAACCAGCATGATCAGAGCTGTGAAGGAAGTATGGAGTATCTTAAGGGTCTGTAATCGCTGTTGCAGCCATCGGTGATGCTTGAGTTAGAAACGAGCTAAGAAATCAAAGAATCAAAGTTGCAGCATATGCAATCGAGCAAGGAATCAAGAATCCGAGCTCGATTGAAAACGAATTACAGCTCAAACAGATTTAAATAAAACGAAAAAATGAAAACAAGAGAAAATAACAATGAACACGAGAGTGACGTGAATGAGAAAGAGATCGAGAATCAAAGCACTCATGATTGTGAGAGCTTTAATACCATATCAAGACTCACCCGGCGAGAAACAAAAAGAAGATGAAGTTATGGATGAAAAAGGTTGTTATGAATGTATACATTCTCATATATTAACTCTGTACAGTGTTCATCCCTATATATACTCGATATACATTGCTATCATACACCTTCTCACTATGTACACATATTATCTACTATGCTAACGTGCACATATACACATAATAGGTACGATCATGTTCTTACACTGGACATCAATTAAGAGATACTTTCATTGTTGACTCTCATTTTTGACCTCAGTCTAGTGAAATCTAAAAACACACAACCACATATGCTACAAGGAAAGTTCATAGAATCTATCTGCATCGTGGATTGAACGCTAGAAAAGTAAAACGTGAATCATTTAATTCAAAGATGCTTGCATGTTAATCTTAGTAAAAAAAGATACACATTCATAAATAGAAACAACCCTCATGAGTCATGACTATGCAAACTCAATCGAGAAAGTTATTGTCTTTCTAACTTTAACAACCAAAACATTCAAATACTTTTGCAATATGCTCCTCGGAAAAAATAGAAAAGCTTCAAACTCGAAATAAAAAAAGGAGAAAGAGTAGCCGCAAATCTAAAGGACTCACCAGAAAGATGAGTGGAGAGCGTAAAGAGTCGCGAGAAAGAAGACGAATGGTGAAAGAGCCCACTATGGTCGATTGATATAAACTACAGATTGATATAATAAACTGAATATTGGATATTTGTTACGTTTCAGTATGTGAATATATATAAAATTTAATTAAACATGGTTAGGTTGATCTGAAATAAATTATGTTAGATTATAGATTAGTGAAATGTCAATAGGCTTAGTTTTTTTTTTTCGACGTCGATAGGGTTAGTTCTAGGAGCATATCAAATGCTCAAAATATCATTATAATAAGGGTTTATGTTTTAATATAAAAGCAGTGGCATTATTTATAGTATACCACATGACTAGAGTCGAGCTTGTACCAAGTTATATGAGACATTCGTATGGGGCTCCCACCTTATGGGGTCTCACTTCCAATTATGGTTTTATATATATGTATGTATGTTAATAATATATGGCATATATGTAATCTTAAGTGGTGCAAACACAAATTGAAATAAAAGTTCTAGTTTGTGGAGTGGATCACTGACGTTAGACTATTTCATTTTTTCATGTGTATTGATTTTAAAAAATCAAATTTTCAAAATCTAAAAGGCATAAGAAAAGAAACTAAGATAACAAACCCAAATGCGATTGCAAGAAAAAGTCACATGAAGCCCATGACCCAAACAAAAAGAAGCCCAATTGGAAAACGGAACTCCATAGCAGAAAGCATCCGCCAAAGGAGGAGCAATTCTTTGAGGAGAAACTTAAATTAACCAAAACCACGGCGAAAGATCCATTTGTATGCTTCGAAAACGAAGCTCAGAATGAATAAATAGGCAAGAAGCGGAAGGTTAGAGGAATCCAGAGAAACCCGGAGAAAAAGACAATCAACGCCACCGGGAAAGGAGTCGTAACCAGGGTCGATGAAGCCAAGAGCTGGCGGCAACACCGAGAAAAAAAAGAGTGTCGCCAGAGCCAAAAGCTGGCCACACCATGCATAAGAAGTCACAATGTGTGTTGGTAGGGATTGTAATTCCTATCACAAGGCCCATCGAATGGCAAGACTCGGTCCTTTCCCGTTAAACCAACTTCGACGAATCGGCTCATATCGTGGGGGAGTCGTCTCGACATATGGGCGATCGGTTTGTCAGAGAGAAATCGATGACTCGCTTGTCTGGACGTGAGCCTTGAAGCCTCCACCTGGCCAAGAGGCCCATTATATAGAAATTTCATACCTCTGCGAGGCCCATCGAATAATAGGGATTCAGACCACATCCGATTGCTTAACCCAACCCAATCAAGTCAACCGAATAAGGCTCGGCTCGAACTCGCTAACGATCGGCTCGAATCGCTAACGATCGGCTTAGCAAGATCGTTCATCGTCTCACTTGATCGACCTTAGGTTTTGCACCTAAGTTCGATGAGAAGCCCCATTAGCCTCGTAATTGGGCTTTAGGGCCTTAGGGGGACTATGGCGAACGAGAGGCGAAGGCAAGTGAGCTATAAAAACAAGTCATGAAAAAATAAGCAAGGGGCATTCAGAACACACTACAACTGATTGACGGCATGATTTAGGGTTTCTCTAAGAACACTGGACCTTATAAAGCACTAGTCTTTCTTTCTTTCGATCCCTTTCCTCTAAGTCGTTTTTGTAATCTCATACTAATTAATAAAACGTCTTCGAAACAACCGATAAATTGAGTCTAGTCTTCTTCAATCGAACTAACAAAACTCATATTCAACAATTGGTGCCTACCGTGGGGCATTACGAAGTAGCGTTAACAAATCAGTATGTGTCCCGACGACTCTCCCACCGACGATGCACCGATACCGGTCGCTGTGACGCCGACGGCTAATAACATGATGCAGCGCATCATGGAACATCTCAAGCAACAAGAAGAAACCAACAGGGTTACAAACAAACGACTAGCCACAGTTGCATCTGCCTTCACTACGTTGGACGGTATGGCTGGTGGAAAAGAAATGGCCAGGCAATGGATTTCGATGCGATAACCCTACGCCCGTCGGTGCTAATCAACAAACTACAGAGTAAACAATACTACTAACACCACCGAAACAGCGAACGCCGACCCACACTCAATCATAACTCGCCAAATCACCGACCTCCAATTCTCGCTGGAGGACATCCACTCAAAGATACACAACGTGACAAGTTCTACAACGGAGATCGAGTGCGTTCTCTCCGCCACATTGAGAAACCCCTCCATAAAGCGGATTACAGACAAAAAAAATCCGATCGATGGATAAGCTTCGCATCCCGTCATATTCGGGTGACGTAGATCCGACCGATCACATGACAACTTTCAACATAGCCATGGAAAAGATCTACTATGCCAACAAAGAGAGTAACACATGCTTTTTCTAACTCTTCATCGAGAGTCTCTCTGGGCCAACTCTAACCTGGTTCTCAAGGTTGGCCGAGCAATCAATCGATAACTTCCATAACCTATCTATGAAGTTCTTGAAGCACTACATCATATTCACACGTTAAGGAGAATCGTCGGCCGACCTCTGGAAGATGTCTTAAATCGGCAAGCGAAAGTCTCCAGGACTTCAGGGAAAAATTCAAAACAAATGGTGTCGAAGGTCCATGTCCGTGATCAAACGGCCGTCGAAGCCTTTCGAAACTTCCTATGGATACACTCAAAGTTCCACAAAGATCTCTACGCCAATCCCATCGTCTCCCTTCAAGACGCTTTACATCGCTCCAAGAACTTCATACTGATGAAAGAAAACAGGGGGGCGTTCATCAGCAAACAAAACGTGAAGAAGCAAGCCGCTGGTAAAGCAGCATAAACCACTCAAGAACCAAGGAAACGCTTGCCCTACAACAAGAATGACAAGAAGAAATGCCTCGTTTATGCAATTCCTGATGACGAGCAGTCGGACCCAACAATGACCGTCTGCGGGCTAGGATTGAACTAATGGACGCTCGACACCGACGGAAAGGCACAACCTCCTTGAACCCCCCCCCCCCCCTCAAATAACTCTTTCAATGAGAACAAGTATTGAAACTACCACAACGCGAAGGGGCACGACACAAACGAATGCAAGCAGCTCTACGAAGTACTTCTCATAGCGTTTGCGAATGGCAACACAAATCCCGACCACCCAAAGCAAAATCCCACGAAAAACAAAAAAATTTAGAGCAAGAGCAAATATAAAAGAAGAAAGGCCAAGACACGACAAATGAATCCCCCTCTAAGGACGAGGTCGTTTAGTCTCCATGCAATGAATACTCTTGTTCTAAGGAGGAAAAGCTGAAGTCCCGTAGAAAATCTTCACAATCAGGGCAAATCAACCTTCTTATTCCATAATATGAGGAACCATCAAAGAAAGGGGAAACGACAAGCAAAAAACCAAGGAGCCGACCTATGTACTCCCTCAAGCGGAAAACGGTTTATGCGGCCGGCAAATCTGTTGTGACTGATCTACAACAGGCGATCGACAACTCGAAGAGCAGGAAATTAAGAACGACAGACGTCCGTCATAAACCCGAAGCTAAAAAATCAAACTACGATTGGTAATCAACTCAAAGTCTATTGACCTATCGTGAAAAGCTCAGTCGATCGGCCGACGAACAGTCCAAAATCTTGTCTGCCCTAGACATTCCAGCAGTGTGTGACATGCGAACGTTCTTGAACCAAACCAAAGCAAAGGGGGTGGCAAACCTAGAGCGATTAAACGTCACTAATCTCCACCTTGCAATGCTTAATTCCGATCCGTCAAGGGACCTCACCCTTTAACAACCCTCCCACGGAGAAGCTGTCACCAATTGATCAATTGGTGACAGTTTCTCTGTGGGAGTGTTGTTAAAGGGTGATGTGCTTGGGTTTGAGTAACGCCAAGCGCACTAATAACCCACCAGTGAGCTGATGCCTATGGGTGAATTCAGACAGGTTGTATCACAAGGGAGGGGTTAGGGTCAATGCGCTGCAGCGCCAGCTAGTCCCACAGGGAGGTTGTTATAGAAACCCCTCAAAGTGTTCATTAACATGGTTCAATGGATCTTCTGAAACAACACTCGGCACTATCTGACTACGCGTTTTTGATTGAAATGTGGCCAAGAACGTCAAATTCTCTGTTTATAACATCAAAGCCCCATACAATGCGATCTCGGCACACCATGGATCCACATAATGAGGCGATTTCTTCAACCTACCATCAATGCGTCAAGTTCCCTGACATTAATGGGCAGATCATACCCTCTGTGGTGGTCATGCCACGGCTCGTGATCTCCTTGTTGCCGAAGTGAAGCTCCGACAGACGTCCTCCACGTTAACGCAATAGCTAAGACGATCCAGAAGATCTATCCACTAAAAAAAGAAATCCTGGAAGTTCCATCGATGAGGATGACCGAAGTAAAACAGTTAGGGTCGACACTAATCTCCTGGAAGAAATGAAAGACAAAATCGTCTCCTTCTTGAAGGAAAACGCCCCAAACTTTTCTTGGTCAAACTACAGATATGAAAGGAATAAGCCATTCTATTATAACCTAGAACTCAACGTCGATCCGACTTTCAAATGGGTCCGACAAAAGAGGCGCAAACTGGGCCCCCAAGCGATCAAAAGTTGTAAGCGAAGAGGTCAAGCGATTGGTTGGCGTAGAATCTATAACTAAGGTTAAATACCCTGAATGGATAGCAAATCCGTTAGCCGTCAAGAAGAAAAACAGCATGTGACGGGTCTATGTCGATTTCACCGCTCTAAACAAAGCTTTTCCGAAAGACAGCTTTCCTCTCCCATATATTGATCATCTTAACGAATCAACGGCCAGGAATGAGATGTTAATGTTCCCTGGAGACAACAAGATAATAATGTACCCTCATGACTGAGAGAAAACAACTTTCATCATAAATTGAGGGACGTAGTGCTATAATGTCATGTCATTCGGCCTAAAAAATGCAGGCGCTACCTACCAGAGATTCATCAACAAAATTTTTACCGGATCAATTGGAGAATACAATTAAAGTCTATATTCGATGATATGTTGGTAAAATATCTTGTAGCAGCCGATCATCCCGATCATTTGACATATTGCTTTCAAACCTTAAACGAGTATTGTATGAAGCTCAACCCAGCTAAATGCACATTTGGAGTTATGTCTGGCAAATTCCTTGGTTACATTGTAACACAGAGAGGAAATGAGACAAATCCAAAGCATATTTCTGCAATCTTGGACCTCCCAAGCCCTAAAACAGCCGCGAAGTGCAAAGATTAACTGGTCGGGTGACAACACTCAATCAATTTATGTCTCGTCTCGATCGATAAGATTCATTCCTTCTAGAATATGTTGCATGGAAACAAGAAAATTCATCTGGGAAGAGAAGTGCGAAGAGGCGTTCGACCAGCTCAAACAGTACCTCAAGACGCCACCAATCTTGGCTAACCCGACAAAGGAGACACACTTTATCTTTACATCACAGTCTCCTCTATGGCCGTCAGCAATGTCCTAATCAAAGATAAGATCGTGGCGAAAAAAAAACCAATATTCTACACCAACAAACAGATGAATGATGCGGGAAACACGATATCCAACTCTTGAGAAAATGGCATTCCCGATCATCACCTCGGCGAGAAAAATCAGGCCATACTTCAAGTCGCATTTGATCGTCATACTGGCCAATCAAAACTTGTGGAAAATCATGTAGAATACAACCAATCAAGAAGATTGTATAAGTGGGCGATCGAGCTCAGCAAACATGATATCACGTAGCAAAGCATGCCAGCCGACAAATCTCAGATGCTGGCCAATTTCATAATCAAGCTCCCCCCAGAGCTCAAACAAGATATCATATTTTCGAGCAATAATTGGATCCTACACGTCGACGGATCATCCTCTACCAAAGGATCTAGGATCGGCATTCATCTGCAATCACCAATTGTAGAATTTCTTCCATGATCGTTCCAAATGGGGCTCAAAGCTTCCGAAAATGAAGCCGAGTACGAATCCCTGATCGTCGGGCTGCAACTCTCCAAGGCCGTCGAAGCCAAATTCATCCATGCTTATTAGAGCAGGATTAACCGGGTCTCTTAAGGTGAGTTCTTAGCTTTTCTAAGAGACGTATCTTAGCTTTTAACTAAAAAAAGCTAAGAACCGTCTCTTAAATAAGAACCATAAGAGCCGTCTCTTAGCGGGAAAATGCAAAAAAAAAAAAAAAAATTAAAAGACAAATTTTTCGTTAAGAACCCCACCTTAAGAGACCCGGGTTAATCATGGCCTTATGACTCTAGTTTGTCGCCAATCAGTTCAACGGTAATTATGATGCAAATAATGAATAAATGGACGTGTACCTCTGCATTGTGTAGAACCTCGCTAAGGGATTCAAATCCTTCGAATTAACAAAGATCCCGCACGGAGAAAACGTATGTGCATACGCCCTAGTAGCGCTCGGCAGAAACCCCAGAGATCAAGTAAGACAAACGATCCTGATCGAATGCATCAAAAAATTGAGCATTTCATATCCTCAAGAAGAGAGCATGACCGTCACACCAATAATAAAGACTGACGACATGGAAACTGATGTGCCGAATGATAGCACGAAAAAACCGCCCCGATTGGAAAATCCCTCTCATTCAGTACTTGACAAACTGAACACTAACAACAAATAAATGGGAAGCGCGTCGGCTGAAATCTAAGAGCTCTAACTATGTCGTCATGAACGATAAACTGTATCGTTGTACAACAAACAAAGTTCTGCTAACCTGCATCCACGGTGAAGAAACACGCCTAGTCATGGCCGACACCAACGAGGGAGTGGCCGGAAACCATTCGGACGGCCGATTATTGGTCCTTAAAATAAGTTTCTAAGCCATTACTGGCCGACCATGGTCGCCGATTGCAAAGATTACGCTCGAAAATGTGATAAATGTCAAAGGCATGCATTGAACATACATTATCCGACCAAGCTTTGAGGATAACCACAACACCTTATTCGTTCATGCGTTCGGTGATGGATATAGTCGGACCAATTCCAAGCTCCAAACAGCTACGATTCTTCCTTTTCATGATGTATAACTTCACCAATGGGTAGAATCCAAAGCGTTTGTTTAAGTGACAGATAAAGAAGTGTAAAACTTCGTCTAGAAGTACATCATTTGCCGGCATGGCCTACTTCAACGCCCCATTGCCTAGTAGGAAACAGTTAACCAGAGGCCAGAATAAGACAATCATCAACGAGATCAAGAAACGTCTTGACCTCAAAAAGGGGCATTGGGTGGACGAGCTTGATGAATTTCTCTGGTCCCTTCGCACGAATCCAAGAAGCGCAATGGGCCAAGCATCATTCTATTTGTCTTATGGAGTCGAAGCAATGGCCTCAACAAAAGTCAATGTCGCCAGTTTAGGCCGAGCGAATATGCCTTAGAACGTCTATCTGGACACAGAAATGATGCTCGATTCCCTTGATGCGATCGAAGAACGACGAGATCAGGCCTTTTATGGATCCAAAACTACCAACATCTCACCGAAACTTACTACAATAGAAAAAGTCCAAGCAAGGCCGTTGGAACTCAACGACCTAGTCTTACGGAACGTTTTCAAAAACACTAAGGAGTCGAAGGCAGGCAAGCTTGGAACTAAATGAGAAGGTCCATACAAAATAATCAAAGTCACTAAGTCGGGTGTTTACGATTGGAAACTTCATTCGCAAAACCACTACCAAGATTGTGGAATGCCGTGAATCTTCAGAATTTCCACAACTAAGTAAAATTATCGACCAAACGATTAAACATCACACAAAAAAAGATGGTCGAGCGAATGATCATGCATCACTTTTGCTAAATCCCAAGTGAATGATCATGCATCACTTTTGCTAAATCCCAAGTGAATGATCATGCATCACTTTCGCTCAATGCCGAACGAATGACAACGTCACTTCGTTCAACCCAACGGATGACCACACATCACTTCCTATTCAATGAAAATTTTGAAATTAACATGTTTATGTATTTTATATATGATATATATATTTTGGGAAGCATCTCTGCCAGTGAAAATGATAGTAGTCGTTGCATAAACATATGACAGTAATGACTCTTCATGCCTGAAAACTTTTGCCCTTGCTCAACAGACCTTGAGAGATATGAAACGTACACATCAGAAAACTTAACTTCAGATGTCACCCACTTGAACAACGCCGTGTTCGCTTCTGATGAAAATTTGAAATGGGAACCGAGATTTTTTCATTGCTTTTTATTTGCAACTAAATACTGTTGACCACAATTCCTTCAGTTATTCTATCAATGGTTGTAGAAAAACATCATGTGATAACTTTGGATGCTTAGGACCTGGTATTAATATACTCATGAAAAGGAATTCCCTTTCAATACACATCTTTGGTGGAAGGTTATATGGCATGAGGATTACTGGCCAGAGGGAGTATTGTCTTCCAGACATTCCGGAAGGACTAAATGCATTTGTAACCATATCATGCATCATATCACGATCTACCATATGATCCTCTAATGACAAATAGATTCAGTATGCAAATGACTCGATTATTCACTATGACCAACATCTTTAAAGTGACTAATACTAGCTTCATTCCTATCATGATCCTCTCCATCTTGAAACCAAATCTAATAATGGGGGGTAAATCTTATATTTAGTAAATGTTTCCATACGGTTTCACTATGAGCAAACTTTGTATTCTTGCACTTACGACAAGGACATAACATTTTACCGGTTTCCTGCATGAGTGGTGTATATCCAGCCTGGTACATGAATATCTCTACCCTGTTGAGAAATTCATTTGTCACTAGACCATTGGAATCTTTATGTGCATAAATCCAATTTCGTAACTTGTAGATATTACCACTAGATGACATTTTTTCTTTGAAAGTGTTTTTGAATTTTTTTTTCCATCTATGGGAAGAAATGAGTAATATATTTATAAGAAAAATTTCGAGTTTGGAATGTAGGTATGTAACAACAATTTACAACAAAATGTATTTTAACGATAAGTTTAGGACTAATAGTCCTTTCTATGACACACAACAAATACGTTTTCACTTATCATCTATTTTTACTCATAATTATGTCGTTATTATGATGCAAAAACCTCAGATGTAATAAAGTCGTAATTTAACAATTATGACTAACTGTAGTTTTCATCTTTAAATAATCGTAAAATTACGTTGCTTTACGACGGATTGAATTTTTTTTAAATTACGTCAACTTTACGATGAATTTTTCCGTCATAATGTAGTTGTAAAGTCGATGTAAAACGTCGTCCTTAAGCGCTTTTAGTGATATATTAGTTTTGAATTTTTTACTATTAACTTATATTATTTATTTAACACAAACACTGGAAAATTATATATTAACACATCTTTACAAGCAACTTGTAAATCAAATTCTAAAAGAAAATTTGTTTAAAATGATTTAAATTTGTTTGCGATGACAAAAACTTAGTGGTAAGGATGATATGCACGAAAAATAGCAAAAACAATTAAATAAAATTCAATAATGGAAAATATAATAAAATATAAAAAAGAGAACCCCTCAACAATGGAGTTTTTATTTTGATAATAAATATCCGAGAAAATCGTCTAAATATCCGATTCGTTGAGGTGTCCCACATCCTACCGTAGTTGTCAGTCACCTAATATAATGAGTAAGATCGATCTTTTTTCTTTTAGAATGCATTGGATTTGGATTCGTAATCAGTTTTAATATGATTAAATACGTATGATTGAATACGTATGATTTCCCTTAAACAAATGTGCATTGTTGACTGAATCACGATGATTTAATGTTTAAAATGGGCACCGTTTAAGCAAGGATAATTAAAAAAAAAGTGCATTTCTCATTTTAAAGTTTTTCATTAAACAAAGCTAAATCAATGTCAATGTTTACAAGACACGTGAAAAGTGGATGTCACATCATTATCACAATTTTTTTTCTTTTTGTTTTTGGACGAAACCTTACTACAATTTTTTTTCATTGACAATCTTTGCTATATATATCTATTACACCTTGTCCTTCGAGTTTCTATGCTGTATAGATGGGAAAAATAAAAGCACTCCCTGCATTTTCGTTTTTGGTTATATATTTTTCTTTACACACTATAACACCAACTTCATCAACCTCTCTACAAGATGACTTCATCAACTGTCTCCACGAAAACACAAATGTCGATTTTCCACTCCTGGAAACGTTCTTTGCTCCTGAAAGAAACGCCTCGATCTACAAAGAAGTCCTTGAATCAACAGCTCAAAATCTCCGGTACTTGACAGAGTCAATGCCTAAACCGGGATTCATATTTAAACCGGTTCACGAGTCTCACGTCCAAGCATCCGTCATATGTTCCAATCAACTTGGACTTCATCTTCTTGTTAGAAGCGGCGGTCACGATTATGAGGGTTTGTCTTATGTTTCACTGGTGGGAAACACCATTTATATTGATCGATCTGTCGAAATTGCGGCAGATCAATGTTGATATTGAAGATAACAGTGCTTGGGTTCAGACTGGTGCTACAATTGGTGAACTCTACTACAGGTAATATTATGCTAAAAGAAAATGTCTGCAAAAGGGTTAACACTTTGACACATTTTACATAATTTAGTAACTGTACGTACGGACTGAAAAGATATAAAAAACCTCAAATATTAGGTGTTCAAAACTTTAAAATTTGAGGTTTGAGAGTACTCTTAGAATAGACAAAATCTTATATTTGACTTTTTAGATTGCTCTTGGAGATCTCTAATATATTGGTACACACATAGCAAATAGCTCACGAAATTAAAGCAAACCTGTTATACTTGTGATTACACGTAACCATAATAGGAAATACCTATACAATTAACTCACATGTTAGTCAATGGTGGTGGATTTACTTTGAGAGTTCATGTCGTGTTCGAATTTGATTCAATTATTTATTTTTTTGGTATAGCGTTCATAAGTTTTATTGATTTTACTAACTTTAAATTGAGTTTGGTTTGATTTCTTCCAGATTCGGTTTCGTACGAGTTATAACTAATATCTAAAATCATCCCATATCAAAATTTAAAATTACTTAAATTGACCAAAAATATTCAAAATATAAAAATAATAAAAAATTGTTAAAACTAATCAAGCTATCTAAACTAACTAAAAATATTTGAAATAATAAAAAATCGGTATAAACTATAAAATCTCTAAAATAGTCAAAAAGCTAAATTATCTTAAGATATGTAAAAATATTAATAAATTTATCTTATCTTGGATATATTCTTATAGTTTAGATTTGGTTCGTGTTTTATCAGAGCACAAAAATACTTAATTTTTAGATACCGTATAAATATTTTTTTGTAACTTTTTAGATCAGATTCAAGTTTTCTTTTCTTTGGATTCGGTTTAGATTTCGAATTTGGTTATAAAAATCCAAAGCTAGATGTATCGTTCACATAGTAAACTCATGTCATAGATTATTATTGATTGGTAGATTTATTTTGAGTGATGATGACAGATTTTTGGCTAATATTGGTAGTTATCATCTTTAGATAGTAATGATGGTAAATTTATTTGTATTTACTGGCAGATTAAAGTTACATGATATATTTATTTCTATTGGTGAAAGACATTCAGGCAGTTTGGATATGATGAGAATATTCTTGTTATAATAAGGCAAATTATATAAAAGTTGTTCAATCTTTCCTGTTTATGCCCTCTTCGTTTTTGTTTCAAGAAACTGCAATCTGGAGCAATGTTCACATCGTTTGAACACTAATGAACCTACATTTAATCCACAATAATATCCTTCCACCAAAATTGCCAATTAAACTATAACTGAATGTTTGGTTACTATGTAGTTTTACATTGGTAGAATTGATGGTAGTTTTCTATACTACTTTCAAGCGCTAAGTTTCGATATATATATATATATATATATTATATTTTATTAGATAAGAAATACCAGACTAAATAAAATGACGTGGAACTTTTCAGCATTTGTTCGAGTTTAGCATACAGTAGAAATTCTATAATTTAATATTATATAAATTAATGAACATCATAAATGAATATTTTTTTGGTCTCAAGCAATAGCGGATGCATAATCAAATTTGGTGAGAGCACATTTATTTTTTCACTATACTTTACTTTTAAGTTGTATGCTTTTTATAATAATTGTTAAAGAAAATGAAAATTTAGATGGGAGCACGTGCCCCCGTACGTTATACTCTACGTCCGCCGCTGGTCTCTCAAGTTAAATCGATTCAAAATAAACACAAACTAATAAGATAATAATATTTTTTTAAAAAATATTATATAAATATCATAATTTCTTTTTTGGCCAACAAATATCATAATTTCAATATTATTAATTTATAGAGTTTATCTGTATTAGCGGTTTTACCATTTGAACCATTTTAATTTGAGCCTCAAAATGTTTTTCTCGTCCATTAGGCGCCTGAAATATCAGGTATTTAATTCGGATTTTGAATCGTTCATATATGTATGTAAAACGGTCAGGACCTAACACGATGCTGAATAGGTTTCGATTATCCTTGACCACGAGACCAAAAGGGCTAGCTAACTTAGTTGGGAGTTATTTAAAAAACATACAATGTAAAAACCAAACCCAAACAAACAAATGAAACCATAAAGACAAAAGAAAAAAATGTATACAACACTTCACTAATAAAAATCTTTGGCTGACCTTTCTTCATAGGATCGCAGAGAAGAGCAAGATCCATGGGTTCCCAGCAGGGTTGTGCTCAACTGTAGGCATAGGTGGGCATATAACAGGCGGTGGGGACGGCACCTTGTTGAGGAAGTATGGTCTTGCTGCTGATAACGTTCTAGATGCAATAATCGTTAATTCAGATGGTAAATTACTTAATAGAGCCGCGATGGGAGATGATTTGTTTTGGGCGATTAGAGGAGGCGGCGGAGGGAGTTTTGGTGTAATTCTAGCATGGAAGGTCAAGCTTGTTCCCGTTCCTGAAACCCTAACCATGTTCAGCGTCGATAAACATTAGAACAAGACCCAGAAACCAAGATTTTTTCTAAATGGCAACGAATTTCAGACAAGCTCGTTGAAGACCTCTTCTTACGAGTGTTGTTCCTAGTTGCTGGGGCCAACAAGACACGGACATTACAATACAAAGGCCAGTTTCTTGGCGAGAAAGGCGCCTTGATGGAGGTTATGAATAAGCATTTTCCGGAACTAGGGTTAACTGAAGATGATTGTATCGAAGTGAGCTGGATCGAATCAGTTCTTGACAATGCTGGATTCCCAACAAATTCTCCTCGTGAAGTTTTGCTTGACCCCAAGTTATCTACATATGCAAAATATTACGACAAGGGAAAGTCAGATTACGCTACAGAGCCTATTCCAAATTTTGGACTCCAAAGGAATGTTCAAAAGAATGGTTGAAGAAAACACATCATTTATGTTTATGATTCCCTATGGTGGAATTATGGCGAAAATTCCTGAATCTGAGACTGCATTTGCGCATAGAAAGGGAACCATCTTCAAGATTCATTATGCCACGCGCTGGACCTTAGAGGACAGGAAGATCTCAATCAGACGAATGAAATGGATCAGAGATATCTACAGTTACATGACACCATATGTCTCAAGCAATCCAAGACTAGCGTACGTGAATTATCGTGATCTAGACTTGGGAACGAATACGAAAGACTCAAAGGTTAACTTCATCAAAGCTCAAACATGGGGAGCACAGTACTTCAACAACAATTTCAACAGATTGGTGAAAATTAAAACAAATTTTGACCCTGACAACTTCTTCAGACACGAGCAGAGTATCCCGCCGCTACCCATTTCGAAGAAGCTAAGTTCATGGTAACGACAACAATATCAAAATATTAATAAATGTTCCTTTGCAACTAGCATATGAGCATAAATAAAGTAGAATCAAACAATGGTTCTTTTTCTCTTTGTTTCAGATAATGTTCAGTAGCTACGATTATATAGTTGGTTTTGTGTTTTATAATGCAGAAACAAAAACGTAATTTGTACTCTCTCTCATTTTGTTTCATAAATATAGATTTTTGGAGTTTTCATATATATTAAGAAAAACACATTAAATTACAATAATAAATGTATAGATTTTTGTAATTTTCAATTTTCAATAATTTTAACCAATATAATATCAATAAATTCAATTAATTTTTTGAAGTTTGCAATATTTTATAGAAAATACAAAAAAATTATCTTTATTGGAACATTATTTTTAAAAAAACATGTATCATAATAAAATGGAGGGAGTATTATATATGGTGATGTATGTTTAAACGTTTATGCGAATTGATCAAACTATTTATGTTACCGAAAAGAAAAAAATATTGTTGGTGTATATAATATGGGTGATCATAAACCAAACATAAGGTAGAATGTAAAAAGCAATAAAACAAATGTTACATGACATGAATTGTGATACCAACTCATGTAAATATAAATTTGAACTTGATATATATATATATATATATATATATATATATATATTGCTGCAAGCATTTATATTACAAAACTAGTTGTTTTATCTGCGCATGCGGGCATAATCATTAATCATGTTACAAATATTTATTATTTTATTAATTATTAATTCATTATTTTTTAAAAAAAGATTT
Organism: Moricandia arvensis; assembly: GCA_905132765.1. Taxonomy (NCBI): domain Eukaryota; kingdom Viridiplantae; phylum Streptophyta; class Magnoliopsida; order Brassicales; family Brassicaceae; genus Moricandia; species Moricandia arvensis. The sequence continues at coordinate 43,045 of CAJHQP010003641.1, forward strand.
ACTTAGCTGGTTTTCATACATCTTTCTATTTCTCAATTTTAATTATTTGATCAAAATTGTTTTTTGATAACAACATAATATATAAATATATATATATATATATATATTCTATATATATATATATATATATATTATTAATTTATAACCATCTAATAAAAATTTAACTAATTGTTAAATTAAGGATATAAATAATATTAACTGGTCTAACTTTTAACGTGAGAGATAAAATGCAAAAAATCACTTCACAAATAATAATATAGATATCAAAATTATGCGTTAAAAGCATACCTAATCAAGAGAAGCATACCTAATTTGTTCATCAACTAAAATTAAGTCCAATATATTGCTGCAAGCATCTTGATCATTCAAACATGGAATATATTGCTGCAAGCATCAAACATATCAAGAGAAGTTTTATGTACCAGCTCGACCCTAAACTCGATAAAGTCATTGCAGAAGACGCCCGTTTACAGATCCTATCGTCACATTCCCCTTTTCAATATCAGGCTAAAGCTCTCCTCATATGAAGGAATATAGATCCGCAAGCCCATATGACAACCTTTTGTATCGTAATGAGACAAACTCGTTTCTATGACGAAAAACAGAAGGACGGGTACTGCCATATCTTCATGGAAAACCTGGCAAGAGCATCTCTGCCTTGGTTCTCTCCGATTAAAAATTAACTCAATCGAAAATTAATTAATTATTTGCGGTGTTCATGAATCACTACTCTATGCTCATAGAGAAATGAACATTTGATATTGACTTGTGAGCAATATCCCATAAGAGAGATGAATCACTATGTTCATTTATTGGGAGGTTCAAATCCGTCATCTCCAACATCGTCATCAACGATAAATCAAGGATAATAGCTCTTAAGAATGTCCATATGGCAGCGAATCGCGCTTCTGTGAGGACCTCCTACTCTGCCAACATGTTACCCTAGAAGATGCTCTCTCCACCAGCTTCAAGTATATGGAGATGAAGGAAGAGAAAACAGCCCTCGCCAAAAAATCATTCTCCAACCTCAAAACAAAGATAAAATGCCTGAAGAAAAAGACGAGCAATGGAGGTGCCATGGAGGATATAGAGGAAACTGAAGCTCTTCCAGAGACCGGACCAATCAAATTAGCGAAGGAAGATGATACCGTTCCAACGTGTGTATTTCAGGAAGAAGAGAAATGAGAAGAATAAGTCGTTGGAAGAAGCAGCAGGGGCAAAGACTCTAGAGGAGGTGGAAGGTTCAGAGTTAAGTAAGGATAGCAAAGGCCGAGGACTGAGTTAGAGGTTTTGCTAAAAAGATATTGTTTACGGATTTAAATAAAAGACTCTGTACATTTCATTTGGACTTTTTCATGTTGGGATTTGTTGAAGAAGAATCGTTTATGAGACCTTCGGCTACGATCGTGATGAGATCGTAGTTCAAATTCAGTATTGGCGTTTGTATTTGGATATTGCTGTGGAGTTCATTTTATATGATTCATTCTGTGTGATTCATCTATTAGATTGAGAGGGGATGTTGATAAGGAGTTTGCAAAAACAAACTTATCAAATTGGTGCGTTTTTGACGATCAAACGATACGATGGAGACGAGTGATGATTGTGGTGACATTTCGGGAGAGTTTGGGTGAATCGAAGATGGCGACGAGTTATGAACTTTCGTTTCTTCATTCGGAGTGTGAGCGATTACAGATCGGAGCTAAGGTGACAGGAGGAGCACTTCAAATCGGTGGAGTCTAGGTTATCAACTTACGATTCTCATTTTGATTCCCTCGATAAGCGTTTTGATCGCTTGAATCAGTTGTTACTTGATCAAAAAACGGAGAAAGCTCAGGGGAAGCGCATCGCTTCGTCCGAATCGCCACAACCAGAGCTATCTTCTTCTTCTCTTTCCGTTCCATGCGGTTTGAATCCAAGTTATCAGCTTCCACCTTCGGTGTTTGAGACTCATGAGAGTTTATTGAAGAAGGTAGAGATGCCTGTTTTTTCTGGTTCGAATCCGTTTGATTGGTTGGCTAGAGTGAAACGGTATATTCGGATTGGAATTTTCATGGAAGGACGATTGCAATTCGTTTCGATGAGTCTAGAGAGACCAGTGTTGAATTGGTTTAATGCAGAAATGGAGCATGCGCCTTTTACGGATTGGTTGCAGTTCAAGAGACGATTAGTGCCACGTTTCAGGTTGCGTTTAGAAGATGAACCGGGAAAACGTTTGTTCTCTTTGAAACAGACGGGAACTATTATGGAGTATATGAATGAGTTTGAAGAGTTACGCTCTATCGTGACAGGAGTGGACAAATGTAATCTGGAGCATGTTTTTTATAATGGTTTGAAGCCGGAGATAGCAGGAAGTCATTAAGATGAAGGAACCTAAAGGTTTGACGGAGCATATTATGGCAATGATTGGAATGGAAGGCAGTGCATTTTGTCGATCGGTGGGGTCTGTGACTACGGATAGCCATTTTCGGCGAGCTTCATCAGTGGACACTGGATGAAAACTGGTCTAATAATGTCGGTCGCTCTTTGAAGTAGTCTGATAAGGGTACAAGGACACCAGGGAGTTTTCAACCTCGTCAAAAACATACAGATGCAGAGCATGATCAGATGCGTCGCGATTGGGTGTGCTTTAAGTGTAAAGAACCGTAACATTAGACCTCATGTTTGTCCAAAGAGAGAGTTACAAATATTGACAGTGATTAATGGTTTTGAAGTGGAGATTTTGGATGAGGGGGTTTTTGATTCCGGGGAGACAGAGACAAATAATGATAAGAGGCCCATTGAGTTATCTTTAAATGCCTTCTTGGGTATTGATACTCCAACGACAACCAAAGTTAAAGGGATGTTCGGGCAGCATGAGTTTGTGGTGATGATTGATAGTGGTGCAACACATTCGTGGCTCCTCATGTGGTTAACAAGGCTGCGCTGGCTGTGTATACAGAGCGAAGATTTCAGGTTTTGTTGGGCACGAGAGTTACAGTCGAGGCCATGGGAATATGTAGGAGTGTTCCATTTCAGCTGCAAGGTGGTTCTTTGACAGGAGATTTTTGTGGACTCTCGAGTTAGGAGGTGCGGATGTGATTTTGGGCATCTCTTGGTTGCGTACTTTAGGAACCTGTTTGATGAATTGGGGAGACACATGAAATGTCTTTTAAGCAAGGGTCACAGACATTAACGTTAAGAGGGGATCCTTCTCTTCATTTTCATTTGGTAACCCTCCGGTCGTTGGTGGTTCCTAATTTCGAGGAAGTGTTTAAAATTGGGTGAAGCTGCAGTGTCTGTTGAACAAGTTCCTAAATCGGTTGAGGATTTGTGGATCAATTTACGGCTGTCTTTGCGTTACCAACAGCTTACCGCCGATTCGGGGACGAGAACATGCGATCCATTTAACTCTGGGAGTGACATCTATTTCAGTTCGACCCTATCGTTATCCTCATGCTAGTAAGGAAGCGATGACAACAATGGTTGCAGACATGTTGAAGAGTGGTATTATCAGGCCCAGCTGTAGTCCTTTCTTTAGTCCGGTTTTGTTGTTCGCAAAGAAGGGATTCATCTTATCGTTTTTGTGTGGATTACAGAGCGCTTAATTGCGCAACAATTCCAGATAAGTATCCTATTCCAATGATAGTTCAGTTACTTGATGAGTTACATGGGGCTGTGATTTTTTCTAAATTGGATTTGCGTTCGGGTTATCATCAGATCCGTATGAAGGAGCGCGATATAGAGAAGACAGTGTTTCGTACTCATGAAGGTCATTATGAGTTTCTCGTAATGCCCTTTGGCCTCACAAACGCTCCAGCTACGTCTCAAGGGTTGATGAATGAGAGATTTCGCCCTTTTCTTCGCAGTTCGTGTTGGTCTTTTTTTATGATATTTTGGTGTATAGTATAAGCGAGTTTGATCGCGTGCAGCATCTCCGTGAGGTTTTACAGGTTCTGGCCTGATCAAGTTTTGTTTGCCAATCGGAATAAATGTTTTGATCAGCCACAAGTGGAGTATCTTGGTCATATTATATCAACTCAAGGGGTTTCAACGGATACTTCAAGACGGAGGCTATGCAGAGTTGGCCAACACCGAGGACTATTAAGGAGTTACGGGGTTTCTTGGGGCTTACTGGTTATTATCGACGATTGTGAAACATTATGGACTCCTTGCAAAACCACTCACTGATATGCTGCGCAAGGATAAATTTTGTTGGTCTCTGGTAGCTCAGTTGGCTTTTGATCACCTCAAGGAAGCCATGTCTTCTCCGGTACTCATTTTACCTGATTTTTCAGAGTCATTTATTGTGGAGACTGATGCCTCTGGTGTGGGTGTTTAGGAGCAGTTTTGATGCAAAACAAGCGTCTCATTGCGTATTTCAGTCGTAGTTTGACTCCACGGGAGAAGTTGAAGCTAATTTGTGAGAGAGAGATTATGGCTATTGTTTTGGCTATTCTGAAATGGAAACATTATTTGATGCGACGCCGCTTTATTGTTCATACGGATCAGAAGAGTCTGAAATTTCTATTGGAAAAACGTGAAGTATCTATGGAATACCAACGTTGGCTCACTCGCCTTATGGGATTTCAGTTTGATATTGTTTAGAAACCGGGTATTGAAAATAAAGTTGTCGATGGTCTCTCACGATAGATGCAGGCCTCTGTTGTGGGGGCTAGCTCGTCCATGTTTGCTTTAATCATTCCTCGTGTACTTCAGTTGCAAGATATCTATGCAAAGGTTGAGCTTTCTGAAGACATAAGGCATCTTTAAGAACGAGTACTGGCCGGAGAACCTATGAAGAAAGGTTACTCTGTCATGGATGGCAAGCTATGGTATAAGAAACGATTGGTGATTCCTCACATTTCTCGCTTTGTTCCTTTGATTTTGCGAGAATGTCATGATGTTCTCACTGGTGGAAATTCTGGAGTGTTTAAGACTCTTAAGCGCATCCAGCAGTCGTTTCAGTGGAAAGGAATGTGTGTTATGGTCCAGAAGTATGCTTCTCGTTGTGTTACTTGTCAAACACACAAGACGTCTACTTTATCTCCTTCGGGCCTTCTTCAGACTCTTCTTATTCCCTCTCAGGTGTGGCAAGATATTAGCATGGACTTCATTGATGGCTTGCCTACTTCTTGTGGTTATAACGTCATCTTTGTCGTGGTGGATCGTCTCAGTAAGTATGGCCAGTTCTTTGGCCTCAAACATCTGTATTCTACGGTGGATGTGGCAGCTAAATTCATCACTGAAGTTGTTAAGCTTCATGGCTTTCCAGCATCGATTGTATCCGATCGGGATAAGGTGTTTCTCAGTGTGTTTTGGAAGGAGTGTTTCCATTTATCGGGTACTAAGTTGAAGTACGGTACCACCTTTCATCCGCAAACAGATGGCCAAACAGAAGTCTTGAATCATTTTTGGAGTCATACTTACGTTGTTTGCTTCTGCTCACACTAAGACATGGTACAAGTATGTGAGTTGGGCAGAATTTTGGTACAATACTTGCTATCACACGGCGGTACAGACAACTCCATTTAAGGTGGTTTACTGTCGCGATCCTCCTTCTTTATTTCGTTATGAAGCTGGTTCAACAACTAACTTTGATTTGGAGTCTATGTTGTTGGTACGTGATCAGATGTTGGACGAATTGAAGGGATTTTTGTTTAAAGCACAAGAAATTATGAAACGATCCGCTGACAAACATCGGCGAGAAGTCGAGTTTTCTGTAGGGGATAGGGTTTTTCTTAAACTTCGTCCTTACAGACAACAGTCGGTTATTCTCCGTGTGTGCCAGAAACTTGCTGCCAAGTTTTATGGACCATTTGAAGTGGTCGAACGCATCGGTAAAGTGGCTTATCGCTTGAGTCTGCCGGTGGGATCTCGGGTGCACAACGTGTTCCATGTTTCACTGTTGAAGGCAGTCGTGGGATCTGCGGAACACGTTCTTCCTTTGCCTACTACATTTCGGATCAAGGAGAGTTTATTTTGGTGCCTGAGTCACTCTTGGATACACGTTACAATTCTGAGGGCTATTTGGAAGTATTGGTGAAGTGGATAGTTTACCAGCTCATGAGGCTTCTTGGGTGTTGGGTTCGGAGTTCACGAGACAGTTCCCTTTGTTTATGCTTGAGGAAAAGCTTCGTCTCGTTGGGCGGGGTAATGATACGTTCCAACGTGTGTATTTCAGGAAGAGGAGAAATGAGAAGAATAAGTCGTTGGAAGAAGCAGAGGGGGCAAAGACTCTAGAGGAGGTGGAAGGTTCAGAGTTAAGGAAGGATAACAAAGGCGAGGACTGAGTCAGAGGCTTTGCTAAAAAGATATTGTTTACGGATTTAAATAAAAGACTCTGTACATTTCATTTGGATTTTTTCATGCTGAGATTTTTTGAAGAAGAGTCGTTATGAGACCTTCGGCTACGATCGTGATGAGATGGTAGTTCAAATTCAGTATTGGCGTTTGTATTTGAATATTGTTGTGGAGTTCATTTTATTGATTCATTCTGTGTGATTCATCTATTGGATTGAGAGGGGAGTGTTGATAAGGAGTTTACAAACACAAACTTATCAGAAGAACGCCGTAAAGGAATCCAAAAAGATACTCTACGAAACCCTGTCCAAATAAACCAAGATCAAATACTTGGACCAGAGAAAAACATAATAAAGATAGCACAAAGAAATTGTGAATCCCATATGACTTCCAACAAAGAGTGTAACGGGTTCTGCGCTTACCTGTTTCCAAATACCAAGAAGAAGGACTATCAAGGCATGAAGATTCTCCTCCAACGGATCAAAATGACACGGAGGCCCTAAAACGAGATCGAGAAGCGAGAAGCTCAGACATCGCAGAACCACCAGTCTCTTGGGAGAGACTGAAGATGATAATGGTAGGCAATCCATTTTGCAAGATTCGGTAAACTAATCAAAGGATATGTTTGCCGAGTAAACTTTATGATCAAATGAGCCTTGTACGTGACATATAGCAATGTGATCCTATAGTTCACAGAGCAGGAGACTGAGAACTTGGATTGGCCACATAACAACGCACTGATTTTGGAAATTGCTCGCAAACTGGAAAATAACAACCTTTGGCAGGCTTTAACGGAGCTACACACAAGATTGTAGGAACCGTAAGACCTCCAACCTACGCCGGTGGAGTTACCATGGATGCGAATTTTATGATCATCTATTGGACCTCCCACACAATCCTCTGTCAAATAAACCAACGTTTAGCTATGCGTGGGCTTGTTTGATTAATAACCCAATATATAATTGCACACAGGGAAAATAACTAATACATAATCCCTCCATTCCAATCGTGGGCTCAAACGATCCCTAATTTTGTGATGACAAAGGCGATTCAACTATTGTAACATCTACCCTTCTAGATAGCAACGGTATTCATCAACATATACGCTTTCAATTCTAATATAAAACCATTCATTACCAATCATTGACTGTTACTACAGAACCCTAATCCAGCCGTATTAAGAATTCGTCGAGCAACTACTATAAATATTCTCCCAAAGACTACCACATGACCACAAATCACGCAAAAAAAAAGAGCACTCAACGTTTCATGCTTATATATTCCATCTTTTTCGTCATGTTTGGAGATATACAATTCAATACAATGCACTGTACTCATATAACATTAGATGGGAATAGTCCCAATATCAAGGAGAAGGATTCGTGAGTGCTGTGCGGAACTCATGTCTGCTTTTGTTTGATAAAGGATTGAAAGGTAAGAGTTCCTATTTCATATTTCGCTTCAAAACTAGTCTTCTTGTGTCTTGTGAGAGACAAAATTGTTGAGGCCAAAAGCTACAATAACATTTAGACGAGATTACCTCATTTGGGATGTATAAAAGCGACTTGGAATGTATAAAAAAAAAGGAAATAAACTTTGTGGTGACATCGATTCTCACATCTCCTGCTTAGTCTGCTAAGCTATCTTTTATTGGCAACTACGAGGTTCTTTTATGGTTTTACCTACTGACTTCTTAGCTGTTGAGCGCTCTTATTATTATGTGTGTTGATTCAGGTTGTTCTACAGACATGGCTGTAATGACCCAAATCTTAGGTCCAACAAAGTCCATTTAACCTCCTGGAAACCTAGGTATTTTTCTATAAATTCGAATTTTACTTCATTTTTTTATTCAGAAAAACTTATTGAGTCAAACCTTTGCAGATATTGAGCCTTCAAGTAGATCTGAGATCGTCCAGCCCTAGCCACCTTTACCTAAGTCGAGATCGGACCACCCACCACCGTTAACCGCCGAAGGTAACCATCGAAAGCCGTCATAGCCTCGTTTTATGTTTTGCCATTTAGAAAATCGATCATAACTCTCTAACCGTATGGTTTTTTGGGAATTCAAGGTCATCAACATGTTCATGATGTCGAGACGAGTCCGGAGCTCCGAGATCAGCCGCAGAACGCCGTGCACGCTCCCTCAAGCGCGGCTAGAAGATCCGCGTGTAAATCTCACGTGACTCCGCAGACTGCCGGCGTCACCGCGCGTGATCCTCACGCGTCACTATCGCCGACCGCCGTTGCTGAAGTCGCCTTCGCCGCCACCAGTGACTTTTATTGTAAGCCGCTGCCGCCCTTGGTCGCCGCCGGTGACTCGGCGATTCAGCTGAATCAACTCAGCAGGTCAACTCGTTGACTGGTTAAGACGGCCGGTTTGGTTGATTTCGATTTAAATTGATTTCATTCGGTTAAGCCTAAACATGTTTGGTTAACATAAATTGATTTTTGGTTAAAGTTAAACCAGTTTGAAATTGATTTGAATCTGGTTCAATTGAAATTGAATCTGGTTCAATTGAAATCGAATCCGGTTAAGAAAAATTGGTTGGTTCAATTCAGTTTCTATTTGGTCAATGGTTGACCGGCATAGGTCAGAGTTGACATGGTTGATTTTTTTGCCAGATCACCGTTAATCCGCTTTTCACCGTTCGAAGGGCGTTCTGACTCGATTTTTTGCCCTGATTTTAGATTTGGAGTCTATTTGAGCAACATGAGTTCATAGATACCACTTCTCCACATTGCTAAGGTGAGGGTATATTCCATAAATCATGTACCTGTGTAGAATTCTTTCTATAGGAGTTTAGATTTTGAAACATGATCTGTATGTTTGAATTGAGTTTGTTTGAGTCATGTTCGGTAGTTAGTTAATTCATTGTAAACTAGAACTAGGGGTCTAGAAGATTTGGATTGTATGATGTTAATTGATGATATATATATATATATATATATATATATATATATATATATATATATATATATATATATATATATATATAAAGTAGAGACTATGTGGTGGGGGGGGGGGGATATGGTGGATGGAGGTATGGAAACGTTTGAGCTAGCGACGCAAATTGTGTGGTGTGTGGTGCGGAGATGTTTGCATTTGACGCAGATATGGTAGGCGGGGGTACAAAGACATATTGTACTAGCGACGCAGAGTATGTATATTCTTATGAGGAAATTCAGGGTGTATGGACTAGCTATATGTTATCATCGCATTGTTTGTTTTGTGTGATGCTCTTAGGCATCGTGTTTGTTCATGTTAGAACTAAACTTCCATAGTGGGAGTTCTATTACTCATGTCAGTGGTTTGCGTGTCTAGCATCTCATACCTCACTAAGTGACTCCCCTGTTACTTACTCCCCCTTCTTCCCCCCCCCCCCCCCCCCCTCCCCCCTTCCTTTCAGGTGAGACTGGAGAGCGGAATGATTCTATCGGATTGGTGATTTTGAGCTGTTTTCGTTGCTTTATTTTCAAACTTCTATTTTATTATATTATCAAAATTTATTCGGATTTTATTTTATCTTTTGGAGTTATGGTATTTGGAGATTATTTTTTGATTTCATAAATGGAGATTCCAAACTGTTTATTTATTTTATTATTATTTCATTATTTTGGAAAAATGCAGGTATTACAATTTGATATCAGAGCTGGTTAGCCCTCTCGGTTCTGACCGAGAGGCATCTTGAGACATGTTACGGTGCGCAACGAGGACATTGCGCTCTGTGAGTGGGGGTGAATTGTAATATCCCAATTTATGGTATATGTCGAAAGGCCTAAGAGAATTAATTTTGTTGTAAACCTTATGGTTTTGGAATGCACATAAGTGGGCTTTATCTTCTTGGTCGATACTTAGACCATTGGCCCATATGATCCTCGGATTGGGCCAGCCCATTTACCATTTGTCTTGGCCAACTTTTAGCTTTGTAAACTTGTCCCACATCGAGTATAAGATGTGGGCAAGTCGGCCATGAGGCCATATATATATATGTGTCTCTATTGTACTTATTTGATACACAAGAAAAGCAATAAGAACAAGTCTTACACACATCTAAACCTAGCCGCCTATCTCTCTTTTTCTAACCTTCTAGTTCGAGATCAACCTCTAGCAAAGACACGAGATTTACAAAAAAATGGCTATTTATGTCATTAAAGTGCACTTACCTTTTCCATCACACATTCGTTTAGAATTCTAGGGTTAAGCGTGCTTGGCTGGAGTATTGAAAGGATGGGTGACTTATCGGGAAGTGATTCGCGATACCGTGCGAGTGAGGCTAAAACACGGGAAAAAGTCGGGTGGTGATTGCAGGGTCAGTAAAACAATGACTTTTGAGCCTTTTAAAATTTACGCACTGACCATTGGAACGGGATAAGACCCACGGGTCGAGAGAGCGGGTGTGGGCGGTGATATGCCACAGATCGAGCATCACTTGTTCGGATCATAGACCTGGTCCAAGGTGGTGATTATGTCGACCAGCTCGACCCAACCGAGGTTTTTCCATCATACCGTGCCAATCGTACCGACCGTGTCATCCCATCGTATTAATTGTACCGACTGTGTCGCCCCATTTGATCGTACTAATCGTGCTGTCTATTGTACCGATATGTTGACGTTCGGAATGGAGTTTAGGCAAGAACCACAACCTGACAATGGAACTGATCGACCCACAGGGCATATTCATCGACCGAATCAACAAGCTAAGATGGATGGTCGAGCCAGAATTCAATTGGGATGAAGTGACACTTACTTGGGAAAGTTGGTCGAGCTGAATCAAAGTGACACTTACATATCTGAGATGGATGACCTGAATACTCAGATGAGCTGGAATGACACTATCTTGGATGAGCTCAAGTGAGCTAGACTGACACTCACTTAGACAAGCTGAGCAAGCAGGTTCGATCTTCGAGCTGATTCGACCACCCGAGAAGCTAGAAATGGCTAACCTTCTTTCTGATAAACCAACGACCAATTCAATCATGCCAAAGGTGATTATTCATGTTCTAAATATCCAAGAAAGACTTTGGTTTGATGGTTTTCAAAAAGATTCAAAAACAGACTTGTTTGGGCCAAATGGAGAAACCGATCAAATATTGGCTACGGGAAAAGATGGATTTGGACCAGGCCTCAAGGGGAAATGTCTTGACCCATATCAAGAGCATATTCTTCATCTTTCAAAGAGACGTAGACTTCCATAAAGACACTTCTTAAACGGAAGACCGAAACAAATGGTTACAGATCACGCTACAATTGATGCGATGGTTCAAAAAATAAGGGAATATTCTCAGTGGAGAAAAAAAAAGGGAAAAGGGGTCTATTTCAACACCAACTTTACGCTTCGTGTCTTTTCCTTCACGAACATTGTACTAATGCATATTTCATCATAAACTTATAAAAAAATCAAAAATCCTACATGAACTCTCAAAATCATGCCAATATATATGTTGACCGTCAATGATGTTGTTCAACCGTTAACTTATCAAAACGACGTCGTTTTGGATAATCAAAAAAATTAAAAAATCTGCACTTTCTGGGACACGAACTCTGGCACATAAACATAACACCAAACATCTTAACCACTAGACTAAAGTAACGTTCTTGTAGTTGTTTGTAAGCATTAAATGATATATATGTTCTGGTTTTATCAAATAAATCTTCCTTTTTATTTTTTAATATTTTAAAATAAATATATAATTGTTTATATTTAAATAAATTTTATGAATCCTTGTTTTATAAATTTAAATTAATTATTATTGCTGTAAGTTTTATTTTATATTATTATTAAAATAAAATATATTATAAATTTTAAGTTTTTGTTTTTATGTCTATGGAGCTAAGTTTATAAGTTAAATTTGAATTTACATATTTCAATTTTTAATAATATTAAAATATATCTAAATTACTTTTTTGACTTTATATATTGTAATATTACAATTTTAATAATATTATAATACATTTTAATTTGGTTTTATATGTTTATTTTTAATAATACTAAAATGTAATTATTCAAATCAATAGTAATTAATTTAAATTTATAATTTAAGGATTTTTAAAATTTATTAAATATATAAACAATAATAAATTTATTTTATAAAACTAAAATAAGAAAAATTGATAAGATTTATTTGTTAAAACCAAAACATATATATCATTTAATGTTTACAAATTACTAGAATAATGTTACTTTAGTCTAGTGGTTAAGATGTTCAGTGTTATGTTTCTGTGCCAAAGTTCAAGTCTTGGAATGAGCAAATTTTTATTTTTTTTGAATTATCCAAAACAACGTCGTTTTGATAAATTAACTGTTGACTAACATCATTGATGGTCAACATATATATAGGCATGATTTGGAAAATTCGATTTTTGAATTTTTTTAAGTTTGTGATGAAATACGCACTAGTATATAGTTCGTGAAGGAAAAGACACGACGCGTAAAGTTCGTGTTGAAATATACAATTTTCCGAAAAAGGCCATAAAGAGCTGCAAAATTTTGATCCCAGTGGACTCCTATTAATAGCTCTTTTTGGTTAGTTTTCTGTGAATGTTTTAATTATTCCAAACACATTTCAGGTTCTCAACAGTCTTCAGGATATCAAAGCAATTAAAGTAGATGCTTGTGCAGGGGTTACTTTTTAGATCATCATCGTTATGGTAATTCTATTCTGATATCGCCCATTGTAGCTCAACATGTCTATTTGGTTATCTTTCTTATCTAAATGAAGAACAAACAGTTAATTTTTACCAAGCATGAAATCTGTTCACTCCTACTACAAACTTCTCTTTAATACGATTTATATGTTATTCAACACAAAAAGACACGAAGTAACCAACAAACTACACCTTATAATTATATTATTTTTGTTTGACAAATAAGCTAAATGCAGGAGAAGAAGATGACCATGAAAACATGGTGAGCACATTTGCAACCAGGACCGGCTCAACAGAAACAGGGGCCTATGGGCAAAAATACTTTTCTAGGCCCTTCTATTAATAGTTTATTTAAAAATAAATATTGTTAAAAAACTAAATATTTAAATTTATTTTAAAAATATCTATTTCATTTATTTATGGTAAATTTTCAAATATTTTTTAATTTTTTTTGTTACCAAAATAGTTTTTAAAGAAAAATTATCAAAATAGTTTTTTTTTAATTTTGAAAATTTTAATATTATTTTAAAACCCTAGACCTCACATCCGATATCTCATCTCGTAACTCTATTCCATAAGTTTAGATTGGTTAATCCTATGGGTATAAATGTTTACACTCTTTATAAAATCTACTTTTTCATTTTCCTTTTAAAACTATTTTTGTAACAAAATTTTTTATAATTATTTTAAGATATTTCTCTTTGTTTATACTAATAATATAATTAGATATTTTATATTATTATATTTCATAGTATTATAAGGTTTGAATTTGCTTATACCTGTTAATAAAAAAATTGTTGACGAAAAAAAAGAATAAAGAAAAAAATATATTGATGTGAGCCTAAGGCGGTCGCACTGACCGCCCCCTACACTAAGCCGGCGTTGTTTGCAACACAACAAATTTGAGAAGAACAATGTGGAAACCATATAAATATAGATACACAACCTTAATGGAACTCACTTCATAATAACACGATTACATGTTCACGTCTCTTAATACAAAAACTACCAAAAGAATTAAACCACGAAGTAAAGACATAAGTGGATGACACTAAATAAAGCTACATGAATATATACATCACTTAATGGAACATAGAGAAAACAACTAACTAGACACCAAATAGTGGGAAACAATAAAAGAGAAGGATATGAAACACAAGTTCAAATTTAACATGAGCATATACTGTGTGATCTTTGCATATACAATATGAATGGAATAAAAGAGGAAGCATGGGATAAACATACGAGAGATAGTGATCGATCACTACACATGCTCTTCATAACCCAATTACAGATTTATTTTAAACATAAATCAACAATTACATCTTCCAACTCTGATGAGATTTAATGTCATTCAAATAAATGGCAAATCTCCCAAATAGCCTCTTTTGAAGTTTTTGTCACAAAAATAGACTTTGAGAAAAAAAATGACCAAAATAGACCTTTTTTATTTAAAATTTTAATATTTTTAAATTTTTTTAGTTTTTAAACCTCAACTCCAAACTCCCCACCCTATAACTCTAAATCATAAGTTTAGATTAGTTAACCCAAATGTATAAATATATATTTACATCATTTAATAAAGTCTATTTGGTTATTTTTCTCTTTGGGTGCTATTTTTGGGACAAAAACTTTTTTTTGTCTATTTTGATCTTTATATCTTCAATAAATCTGTAATAAAAATAAACTATAATATGATAAAAAAAGGCGGAGGGAAATGATTCGATCAAATGAGTGATGATGAAATTTGTAGCGAGGGAAAATAAACAAACAATGTCATAAAGATGAAAATGATAAAACTGCTAATTAAATAAATGAAGAACGGAAAAAGAATGAGAGGGACTAATACTAACGAAAACACAAAAGATAAAAGTATGGCAACCTAATTGAAGACTGCAGAATACAAAATCAATAATATAACAAAAACTCAAAATTAGTAGTTAATAACTTAATATGTATCTACAAACAAATACAATACAAAATTTAACATTTTCACCAAAAATACAATACAAACAAACCCAGCGCGTGCGCTGGATAACGATTCCGAGTTATCAAAACGAAGTTGTTGGTTAACGGATATCTTATACTATTATGTAATTTATGTGACTGGATTAACACGTCAAAATTGAGTAATTAAGATGTAAGTATTTACAAAGGACATGTTAGCGTCTGTAAACATTTGAATTAAAAAATCTGTTAATCTATGAATTGGTTATAAATTTTGTAATAGATTTTTAATATATTTTATCCTTAAACATTATTTGAGAAGTGATTATACTATCTACAATCAATTTCAATAAAAAATGTGATACGGTATACTATAAATGATGACATAGATGGTTAAATGTAACATGGACAATTACATTTAATGTTAATTTCTATTTTGGTAAACGCTTTAGAATAAATAAAAGTAATAACTCATACATTCATAATTAAAATAAATTTATTCTAATACAATATTAAATAATATGATAATAGAAATATACAATATTTTAAAAAATTTGAAATATTATTTAACTCTGTTTTATAATCATAATTTTTTTTATTATTAAATAATATTTTCGAAATTTTATTACATCTTCTATAGATTATTTTGTTAAAAGATTTCACACATGTCCTCTCTACAATTACCTACCACTAAAAAAGGCCGACATAACATACGAAAATGAATATATGATTTATAACTAAATGTGACATTTTTGATAAAAGCTAAATATTTAAAAAAAAATTCAAAATTTATATTTATTAATTAAATGCTATAAGCCGGAAAGAAACGATTTCTTTAATAAATGTTGAATCTTTAGTTTAGTCCAAAGAGACACCTCTATTCCTATATTAGGACATAACGTTTTGTTAGCTCTCTCTCGTACACTGCACCAGTCAAAAACTTACTATGTGTTTTCTTGCACCAATTGCAGTAATATAAATATTAAATTTTAATTACATTTAAAATATTTCTTGTTAATATTTTAAATTTTATTATTTTTACCAATATTCTAATATAAAATTTAATATAATTAAATATAAATATATGAAAAAATTGTTTATTTTATATTTAAGAATATATATAATTATAATCTTTAGACAGAATTTATCTATTTATTTTGATTAAAGAATATTAAATAAGCTAATATAAATTGATAAAAAAATTATAATGAGCCAAAAAGTTAAAATTACAAAGTTTTTCAATAATTTATAGATATCAAAAAGAAACTATTGGTATTAAAAATAAATTGTATAAATTTTCAAAATAGTTTTAGTAATAAAAATGTATAATTATAAAAAAATGAATTAAATAATATTTCAAATTTTTAAAATATTTATATATTTCTATTATTATATTATCGAATTTCATACTTGAATATATTTACTTTAATGAAGAAGTACGATTTATTGCCATAGTTTAAAAAAAATATATCAAAAATATAAATCTGTTATGTAATTGTCCATGGGAAAAAATTCAGTTCTAACACAAGTTTGAACCACTTTTCAATTACCATTAATGAATGACTATTTTAAAAACATCCTAAATTTATGATGAAAACAGACTAAACTAGTTTTTCTAAATATTTAATAAATATTTAGAAATTCAATCTCACCCATTTAACATTAAACCTTAAACAATAATCACTAAACTGTAAATCTAAATATTAATTAAGTTTTGATTGAATGTAATTTTTTAAGAAATGGTACTTAATTTATAGTATTCTTAACAATTTCTTTTTTCCATGTCACATTAAACTATATGTAATGTCACTATTTTTAGTATGTCCAAGACGGCTCAACAAAAACAGAGGTCCCATGGGCAAAAAGAAACTTTTCTAGGCCCTTATATTAATATTTTTTTAAAATAAATATTTAAAAGAAATTAAATATTTAAAATAGCTATTTGTTTATGTATGACAATTTTTAAAATATTTTTTTTGAATTTTTATTAACAATTTTTTTAAGGGAAAAATGATCAAAATAATTTCTTTATTTTGGAAATATTAATATTTTTTAAACCCTAAATCTCACGCGTAACTCTAAACATAAGTCTAGATTAGTTAATCATATGGTATAAATGTTTACACTCTTTATAAAACTTACTTTCGTCATTTTCCTTTTTGAAGCTATTTTTGTAACAAAAACTTCTTATAGTTATCTTAAGATATTTCCATTTATTTATACTAATAATATAATAAGATATTTTATATTATTATATTCCAGATTATATAAGGTTTAAATCTGCTTATATATGTTAATAAAAAAATTTGACAAAAAATAAAATAAAAAAGAAAGAAAAAAGAAAAATATTATTGATGTGGGCCCTGGGGCGGTTGCACTGACCGCCCTCGGCATTGAGTACGACATGACAATTTTTTAGTGAAAGTGATTATAAAAAGAATATCTGTAAAATCAATTTATAAATAAAATTAGAAACTATTCAACCCTTTAAGAAAAATTAGAGTGGATTTTTATATATCAGTTTGGTTAGAGACGGACAAAAGAAAATGCCCTCTTTAAATACAGTAACTCTAATTGTATAGTTTTGTAGTGTAACAATAAAATTATATGTTAGGTATATAGTCAAATTACATAATATTTTACACATTATCTCATCATGTGCAAGGCATGGGTCTTTACCTATTTTTGCATAGATAATGAATGCATAACCTAATCAAGACTTTGGAAATTGTGCTAATGTATGAACGAGACCATGGAATTGTGTTAAGGTATGAATTTAATTTATTGCTATTTCGTGAAAACCATCTTTATCTAATCTTATTAAAACAGAAATACCGATTAAATTATTGTTTCTTAATTTTCAAAGTTATTTATATTTTTATACCACTAAAAATTAAATTAAACTACCTATTTTAATGTTTATCTTTTCAAGTAGATTAAAGTGTGTTTCCTTAAATAAATTTGTACTAAATCAAAATTAATGAAGCTAAAAATACATCATTATTACAGTAAAAATACATCCTATTTTCTATTCATAAATAATTTTAACATATATTTTTAACATTCAGTCACCTTACATAGATGGAATAGTAAGATATCAATTTCTCCAGAATGTTATATGTGCAGCATCTACGTCTCTATTTCTATATAATCCTGAACAATGATATGCCTGTATAGAAATCAATTCTATGAGTAATATAATTAACATTAAAAGTAAATGGAGATAATTAATATAAGTCATCAATAAGTAATATACAATCATATACATCTAAGTATAAATTCATTTCTTTTTAGATTTCGATTTTGCTAGCTGTATTAACAAACCAATCATCTATAACTATCAATTTACTATCTTTCTAAACAAGCCAAATCAATAAAATACAAAATCAAAACATAATATCTTCTATTAATCAAACAAAATATATTCAATAATGTATCCTAAATATAAATATATAATATATATTAAATATGAAAAATGTAGCCATTTGTTAATTATAAGAATAGATTTGATTGAAATCAATTGGTCTATCAATTCCTAATTTAATTACTTTCGGAATAGGCCAAACAATAATTCACAATTTATAAGAATAATGTGATTCCAACCAATTGTCTATATTTACGTGTATTTAGGAGATACCATTTTGGAAACAATTTATATTATTCCATAAAATTACGAGATTTTATTAAATGCAATATTTTAAGTATATTCCATTCATTCGAGTTTTACCTATACATTTATATTATATATATATATATGTTTACCTTGCATACATATTCAATATCAAACTAATATTTTTCATCGTTGCTTGATCTTCATTATGTCAACTCACAAGAGTTTTACATTGATAAACTCCTTGAAGCCATATAAAAATAATGGCGTGTGGCGTGTGCAAGTGAAACTGATTCAACTCATGGAAACAAACCTCTCCCTATACTAATGAACACTAGAATTGGTGTTAGCTGATCAGACTATAATTCTATATAAACCTATATTTAGATGTTGTTTATACTTAAATTTTGCTAATCATTTTAATTTGTTTTAAGGGTGTTAAAATCCGAGTGAGTTACCATTTAAGACACTTTTATCTTTTTGTTTTACATGTTAAGACACTTTCTGCATTAGAGACACATTCCCAAAAACCTAAGATAAGTTTTGGACAAATATAACCTTTTAGTCGCGTAACTAATATGGACATATATAATTTATGTAACTAATATTTACTAATTTAATGAATTAGTTTAATCCTGATAAATAGTTAGTCCAAATTAAAAAAATTGATATTCATGGAGAAAAGATGCAGAAAAATTAATATGTGCAGACCCACATAAACTCGAAAAATTTAAAAAAAAACAGAGAATATAAGACACCAACGATAAGAGCAAAAAAATGAACATTTAAATAAGTTGAGTTGTGTAGATCGAAACGTAAGATAAGGTTTATCGCAAACTAATATAAAAGGCAAATATACTAGGAAAAAAAATAGAAGGGAATCGTCAACGAAGAACGTATGGAATAGAGGAAAAAATGTGTTAATAATAAGATGATGAATAGAGTTAGAAATCTAAGCTCGATGGAGATTTGAGAGGAATTGATGGGGTATGTAGATAACAAGGCTGTAACAGGTTGTTAGGGCCCAAGGCAAAAGACTTGACAAGTAAAAGAACAAAGGATGAAGTGAATAGATACAAGTGAGACTTAAAAAAGAGACAGACGAAATTATTTTAAAAGGGCTGAACGAATGCGATGAGTAACATGATATATAAACTTATCGGTACGGTAAAAAAAGGAGCAACAATAAGAGGAAGAGGCACAACGTGAAGGAATGAGTGACATAAAAGCTATAAGGAAATTGATGGGGTTTCGGAGTACGAAGAAATAAGGTGGAAAACACAATGTCCGATTGATGGTTATAGACTGTATATGAGTCGGTAGGAGAATGCAATGTGATGTGTGTGGATAGTGGCAAGTAAACAAGAAAATAATACAGAAAACTAAGGAACAATGAGAGGGGTGACTTATTAAGAAGTATTATGGTTGTGCGGCAACAATGGTTAAGTATATCTCGACCAAATGAGAGGGTAGTATTATCTCATACAGTTAAGAGAAATATCTTTAATCTATAAATGACACATGGGCATGTGGTTAGAGGCACAACAATCAACAAATATACGAAGTTCAAAAGTAAAACAGTCATATTAAACAACAGAAGAAAGAAAGGTCAACTATGAGATGGGTATAGTTAAACCGGAGAGAGGAGTAGCTCTCGCGATAAGAGTTGGATGGATGAGACCAATTAAGTTTAAAACTATGCATTCATCGATCAAAAAGTGGTTCATTTAGCAATATCTACAAGTATTCTTCTTGCTTCTCTAATTAGCAAGAAACTGATCTGCAGCACAAGCAAAAAGAAAAACTAGATTTAGAAAGCTATAAACGTCTCAGCTAGGTATTCAAAAGCTATACACTACTTAAAAGACTCACTCGTCACAATACCTATCGTCTTACACTCTAACACATCTAACAAACTCGGAGTCGTATTAGACGGAAACGCAAGACCTTATTAACATGAAAAAAGAAAAATAATAGTCACGGACCAGGATGGGTTATAAGAAAGCCAAAAAGAGAATACTGGTAATGTTAGATTGAATTATAAATTGAAAAAAAACAAAAGCCCGTCACTACAAATTATCAGTTAACTATAGATGAGATGCGCAAAGAACTTGCAAAAGCGGTAATTCATAGAAAAAAAGAAAAGAAGATAACAGAATGAGAAACTCAATCGCTTAAAGCTAAAGACCGCACGAAACGTAACTGAAAGAGAAAAAGTTACAATCAGTGGTGAGGAACTAAGTATGGAAGAGAATATGAGAAAAATGGAACACGTGAAAAATTAGAATTGAGAGAAGAAGAAAGCAAAAGATATGATATCATACGTCAAAAAAAAGGAAATGGACAATAATACAAGATATGCGATTAAAAGAGAGAATAAGAATATAGGAATAATAGGTTAATTTGAAGTGTGGAAGAAAAGAAAGAAAGAAAAGAAAATGGCGTTTAGGAGAGGGTAAATAAGCAAACCAAACACCCAAATTGGAGAAAAATTTTGTCGTCCCCTATCTTTTTAATTATACTAAGGAAAACAAATAAGAAATAGAAGTTGAGAGAAAACGAATAAGAAATTCAGAAGTGGGAGGTAATTATGCAGATTGGATGAAAAGAAAGAAGAAGAGTAGGAGAGAGGAAAGTAGGAGAAAAAGAAGAAAAAAAAAAGAAAGAAAGAACAAGAAAAAAAAGAAGGAAAACAAAAAAAAAAGAAAGAGAAAAGAACAAAGAAAAAAAAGAAAAAAGGAAAGAGAACAAAAGAGAGGTGAAGAGGAGAGGAGAGAGCAGATGAGAGGAGAGAAGGAGAGAACGAGGAGAGAGAAGAGAGATGAGAGGAGAGAAAACGAGGAATGAGGGAGAGAGAGAAGATTTAAAGGGGTAATAATGACAAACCATAACAAGACAAAATAGTGTTGTTCGCAAATGGAAATGTGTTCTTTTAGTGTAAGTTAAAAGTCCAATGATGTTCTACTCGAATATGTATAAATTTCTCTTAAATCCAATGCACTCAGTGTCCTAGATGGACACTACATGTTTCGGAGAGACCCAAACGTAGCCTTCCGATTGGGAGAGTGGCAGTAGTAAATTGAAAACTTTGAAAAATATCACTAATGGGTAAGGGGAAAATAAGGCCGAACCAACAGATTTTTGCAAAATATTAAGATGGCATCATAAGTGATACGTGTATTCAACAAAATGGCCGCCACCAAGGATAGCAGTTTTT